>WSYH01007272.1:0-33817 GCA_036426205.1 Ascaphus truei
GCAAGCCAATCACTTTACTGTAACAATAGTGACATCAATCATTAGTCACTTGCAAATCAAGCAGAAAAGAAGTCTGAAATGCTAATTGACTATTTCTTTCAAATAATAAAGTTACTGGATAACGGAAGTCAAATAAAAATCTAACAAGTCCCATTTAATTCACACTGTAATAGAAAGACACTTTCTTACAATTACCGAGTAACAAAACATCATGTAACTTTGTGGACTATTCTGAGAGGCCTTTCACATGACATTCACCGGCTATCAAAACAACACCAGAGATAAATCAGTAGCAGCACTAGGTCATCCTCTTCAGAAAAGCACAGTCACATTTCAATAGATGTACATTCCTTTATCCCGTCACTTGACACAATTAGAATAGAAATTGCGGGGCACGCTGTGAAACAGGTTACAAAGCCATATTTAGTGCTTAAAACTTTTACTTTTTGGCACCAATGAATTTAGTGCAGAGAAGTATAAGAATTAGTTAACAGTTCAATTGTGTGAGATTTGTGCTGTATAAGTGCTCACACAAATCATACTACCGAAAGGTGAAATCACTTTATTAGACAAGGGATGTGCAATGGATATAACATATAAGCCCCATAACGCACTGAAGACAGAGAGGGGCCTGCAGTGTGCTACAAAGGGATTATTATTATAGGTGCATTCCCACGTGGAACTAATCCACCTGCAAACTCTGGAGATACAGCGTAAAATGTTGTAGGCCGAACAATGCCCCAAAATTATTTCCAACCTCGGTCTCTTTTTACTTTGAGTGAGGCACAGCAGGTCTTGAGCATCCTACGGACAGACATTTTTATCAGCACAACCGGGGAGGTAAGGGCTGAGAGCATTGTAATGCAAGTTAAAACCCCACTGCCTGCACTTTATAAATAAGGAGTGCCACATCTGTGGACATTGGGAAAAGAAGTGCTGATTTTGGCCAATGCGAAATGGCATTCTGAACCTTGTTACTTACTGGGGCTGAGAGAGAAATTGGCCCAAAATTAAATTTGCGAGATACATGCTGTATAATAAATTAAACTTGCGAGATACATGCTATATAATGATACATGGCAACTTTAAAGCAGACATATCGATGGCGGTCAGGAAACACTACTTGGTAACTTCACTCATGTATCCGATTAGAAGCCCACTTCTGCTTACCTAGATAAGAACTCACAAATATAGCCAGATATACAATGCTTTGACTAAAAGAGCAAGTTGACTAGGCCATGGCTTTTATGCCACAGGTAATTAGCACACCCTGTAGAGGCCAGATATAACTAGCATCCTTGCACAAAACGTCAGCCTCTAAGAGCCATTGACACCATGACACAGATCCACTCCCCCAGCCTGGCCAGTTTCCATGGGAAAATCTTCTTGGGTCAAATAATCTACTGCTACGTGTAAACATCTTCAGACAATGCTACCAACCCCTGCAAGACCAAAGCTTCACAAATACACACTGAATGACAGACACAACCACCAGAGCTCAGATATAGAGGCGCTGTGAGGTAACCACATGGTGCCTCAGTCAAGGTCGGAGATTGGCATAAATGTCTTAACAGGGAGTTTAGCAACCCTGGCAGCAAAAGGTCTTTAACTGGTTCTAAGGCACACCAAGAATACAGGACATGATTTCAAACTGAGGAGATACCGCATGGAATTTATTTTTCTCTTTATCTAATTACCCTCACATCACACAGTAATAATGCTGGGGTCGGTTTACCATTGGGTAATTTGACACCTACAATTTAAAAAAAACAGCAATTGGGGCAGTTCTGGTATTAAGTTACTCGCATGCAACCTCACAAATTGAGGCCATTTATTATGCAACAATAAGACACCCAATTTAAGTACCATTACCTGGCACCTAAACCTTGAAAGGTGATTACCTGGTAACTAGGGATCACTACCTGCCACTAAGGAATGTTAGGAATGTGATCACTGCCATGTGGGGGATAAGGCATGGCAGTTACACACTTCAAAGTTACCTTGAGGCAGAACTACGCCGACTTGCAAAAATTAACCCCATCCCTGCCAAGAGGACCCTGCAACCCTATGGCATTGAAGAGGTTAAGATTTATGGTGCAATATTTTTTTTGTTTTTTTAGCAGCCCAGAGAATGAAGTATAAGTAACCTATCCCCTGGGCTGCATCGATATTACCTCCCTATGTCTAAATATCACAACCAGTCACCTATAGACCAGACAATACTATGAAGAATGCAATGTACAGGAGCTAGGAAGAACTTTCCTGCCCATTGGAAATCTACCCCAGCCTGCAGCAGCAGCAGCAGCACCTGAGACAAGAAGCCAAGCTGTGCTCACCTTGCGGTTGAAGTCTTTAGGGGAAGAGATCACGTTGAAGTGGAGCAAGGAGAGCTGCTGGGAGCCGGAGGGAGGGTTATAAGGAGGGAGAGGTGCCGCTGGGGCTCTGCCAGGACATGTCCTTACACCCTTGCTGCCTTCAGGGGGGCCTTCCTGGGTAACCCCCAACTATGGCACACACAAAGTGGGGGTCCTCCTTATCTCTCCTTTCCCCTACACCCTTTCCTTATCCTCAGCACCCCAATATTTCACTTCCTCTAACCCACTGGTCTCAATGCTTTCTCTATCGCTTCCACTCCACCTCCCTCTCTCTTCTCTACAGCCCTCTTACCGTCCCTACTCTGCACCCTCTTACATCCCCCTCTGCTTCTCTATTATCCCCCAATCCCTTCCCTAAACTTTCTTCTTCTAACTCTATCACACTCCCTTTCTTCTCCCTCTGGAGCCTTCCTGCCTTTCTCTTCTCCTCCTCCTACCTCTCCTCCTCCCCCCGGCGTCGGATGCACCGCAGGAAGTCCCGGGATCGCGGCTTCTCCCTCCGGCTGCAGGGACCCACCGGGCAGCTCCGGGTGCACAGCGCTCAACTACCAATGCGCCGCCTCCTGCAGTACCGGCAGCGGCCGCTAGTTGGCGCTTACAAAACTACTGTGATTCCAGTGTTTGCAACTGGAAGTACTGGGCTGAATATTGATGTATACCAGGGACATAGAAATAAAGTGAAGTTGCCTTTAAAATATACATATCTGCAGTATAGTAGAAATTGTGCAAACTGCTTCTTTTTGGGTTTCATGTATATGATATCTATTTTTGTATTATTTGCATACATGCTGACAGTGTCACCGCGTTGTATGTAGAGTTTTGTAGACACAATTAGCCCCTGCTGTGTCAAGCTTACAATCTAATTTTGGTGCCTGAGACAAGGGGATGAGGGATTTGCACAGGGTCAAAAGGAAAGGTGACGCTGGGATCTGAACAGTGTTCACCAGCTTCAGAGAGAGAGAGTGAGTGAGTGAGTGAGTGAGTGAGTGAGTGAGTGAGTGTGTGTGTGTGTGTGCGCGCACAAAGTATAATGTTTAAAATCACATCCATTTCCTCCTTTGTTTCTAGAGTTATAAACATTATTCAGGTATTTAATAATGGCAATTACTAAGATTTCAGGTTTCTTGATAGCAAAAAACAAATTGGAAAACTATTGATTTTGGTCAGAGTGACTGCATTGAGGTATATGGGACTGCTTATGCTAAAAATCAGTAAGACTTGCAGAAAATTAGTTAGGGTTGACATGTCTGCATATGTGCTGCAGTTAATGCAGTTTTAGAAATAAGGCCCCGTATGTCCATTTAGGTGTTCAGTGTCCAATCTAATGGCTAAAGACGACAGTCATGTTTCGTACCAATAATGTCGTGTGGACGCTCCGAAAAGCAATGGATTAGATATTCCCAGGTTTATTTAGTACCCTATACATTTATATTGTTGAGTTGATGGTCCGAGGGCGACTTGGGTGAGCAAGTTGGGTATGTTCTTAAATTCCATTAGATGCCTTGAACCTCTCCCAGCCTGACCTCTGAGAAAACACCACAGCTCGGGAGAACATTGAGAACACACAAGAAAAACATATGAGAATAATTAACAAGAACAGCTGAAGTTTTTCCGCATAGCTTGAAATCTATTTCAGGACCGGTGGAGGTTTGTCATTCACTGCTGTCTAAACTAGTCTTTGCCATCACAAGAACTGCAATTATGTCCACTCAACCTCTCCAAGAAAAGCTTGTAAACCACATGTGCAGTATGAAATGTTCATGTTGATTCCATAAAAACACAATAGACAATCTACACTAATAGTGTATTTATCATTGCCAAAAACACAGTGAGATACACAAAAGGAATGTTAGATAAACTGCAATGCATTTGAAATAAAGGGAATTTCTGCCAGTAAGCTTTTGAAAAATCCATAACAAATCAAAGCACGCAAAATTATTTTGTTCTCCATTTAAAAAAAAAAAAAAATTAGAATTCTTAAATACACATAAAGCAGCATTTTTTTTTTTTATTTAGTTTTTTTTTAAAGTATAGTTTCTTACTTTAAGAGATCTCTTCTGGTGCTTTTCAACTCTGTTTTTATTATTCATATCTGTCACTCCATTCAGAAAATAAAAGCGTTTGAAATATTAAGTGTCTGGGAGGTAAAAATGGAGCACTTCCAAGAGTCCAGTACCGTCTGAGATTAAGAAAATACTCCTTTTCCTAATGTTACTTTTATGTCCGAAGCGCTTATTCCCATAATATTATGTTATGTGTATTACTGCTGTGAAAGCGCTATATACATAGATGGCACTATATAAATAAAGATATACATACATAAAGAGGGGCAGGACATAATTATGGGACAAGATATTAACATTATATGGGTTATACTCGTATAGGCATCTGTGGGGTATTGCTGCTGTAGGCCGTGATTATACCAGAAATCGCCGGCGGCATCATGTGGCAGGGACACAAATTGCAGAAAGCGTATGTAGGTTTACTAACCAGTGCGCCGCCCGGAGCTGCAGGGCGGCGGTCTCCTGAAAGGATTGTCAAAATTGCTTCTGGCAGGCGACGGCCGTGTCACGTGAGCAGTTCAGCCAATGAGGGCGAACCGCTCATGGCCACGCCTCCACAACACCTTCCTGTCTCCCCTGTATGTTCAAGATGCTGCTCGGCGTCAGCGCAGGGTGATTTGTACTCACAGGATATCTTCTGCCAATTCAGAGTTTATTACATTTCCCTTGTCCCTTGAATGTGTGACTTGGGTGTTCGGCTGCTATGGGGACAGACTGCAGTTATAAGGGCTCTCCGTCCTTCAGAAATACCGGTCAAAATGATATGTTTGGGATACAGAGATGTAATATTTTAATGTATTCAGGAAACTAATCACGCTAGTTTAAAAACACACACCATTTGGATTCATATAACGCTGCCCTCGTATGCTTTGTACAGTATTTAATTGCAAAAATATTGTATACATTATGCATTTTTTTTTTGTATTGAGGCACCTGTATGTTACACGATATGGTCCATTATCCTGGCTCATACATGCACCATTTCCCAATTCCTCTTTAGTCTTAGAGAGAAAATAAAAGCTGCCGCCCAGTGGCATCTGGTATAATCAAGGCCTTTAACACGTCAGCAATATTGTTACTTTCTATAAGGAACATCTTTATGCTTAAAAGACATTTTAACAATTATATTTAAAAAAAAATTATTTCAGTTATGAAACATGTTTTAGTGAATGACACAAACATTTCAGACATGTTGTGGTTTATATATAATGCTGGAAGGGCTCGTGAAGCGATTAATTCCGCTAGATCACTGGTTCCCAACTCTAGTCCCCAAGAACCCCCAACATTATTATTTGAAAGAAATAGCCAATTGGTATTGCTGACTTTGTTGTGCTGTCTTTTGTGTTTGATTTTCAAGTGGCTAATGATTGATAATTTGGGGTCTGAAAGGTTGACGTATTGTTACAGTAAAGTGATTGGCTTGGTTATTATACAAGTCAGATTTTAAGGCTATCCCTGCTTCAGAAAAGAAACAAATAATGGGGGAGCACACAATGAGCAGTAAATAATAGGCAAAATTCCTTAAAACACAAAGTATAGACTGGATTCCCACAGATGTGGGAGATACCAGTCCCAGTGCTCAAGGGGTAAATACCCCAGTCAAAGCACTGACAGTGGTACAATGGAAGGAGGATGTAAGTCTCTATAGTGGATGGGGTGAAGGATGTGTGAATATATATATATATATATATATATATATTATATATATATATATATCTATATATATATATATATATATATACACCACAGTGGTTGACAAATCACCAAAAATCTACGTATGCTGCTTGGGCCAATAGGAGCTCGCCACGATGTTAAATCCACTCGCCCGGGGCAGCAAATGTAGGGTTTGTCGAACACTGTATATTATATATATATATTGTACATAGTCCAAAAATGTTAGGCAGCTTTCTGCCCCTTTTAGAGCAGAAAGTGCAGGAATAGTTACAAATGATCCGTTCCACAGCTTCCCATTAACTCAGGCAGCTGGATGGAAAATCCAGACCACAGATTACCATGGCTCTAGTTCTCCCTCACCTGCTCTTCTAATCACATGCACAGGTATTTTAGAGCAGAGAGGTTTTGCATTTCTCTCTCTCTCCTTGGAGCCTGGGGGCTGGGGGTGTCCGTGCTCCCCTGCATCCAGTATCGGGGTTGACGGCCCCTCCACGTATCACAGTACCAGAGGATTTGCCTGGACTCCACGAACAGATAAGACAAAACAAATGGTTACTGCTGTTGCTAAAAGACTGTACTGTATCTTGTGACCCTAAATAGAGAGCATTGTTTTAAGCTGGGAACCAGTTTAGTTGGCCAGCGTTTTAGAGAGACTGATTCTGATGTGTAGTTGATCCCTGAAAGGGATAGGATTTTGCTTATATGATTTTGTTTTATTTCTTGAAATAACAGTGTGGAAATATGGTAACCCTGAAATATGTGAACTGCTGAAGTATCTGAGTACCTCTAACCTTCACATGTTAAAGCTGCAGTACCTTACTTGGATGAAAATAAGCAGGCAAAAGCCTGATTTAAGCAGCATAATACTTTGCATGATCCTGTTGTTGTATAATTAACCCTAGAAGACTGTGTCGGGAAGACCCAGACGACGTCAGCACTACAAAAGAGGGGGCGTTTGTCACATATGGTGGAGAATGCGGGCAGACACTAAAAAGTCTGGGGTTTGCAAATAAATGCGGGGGTTTAAAATGGCCGCCGAGCTGAACTAAAGTACAGATGCTATGAGTGAAGTCTGTCCCACTGTGTATATCATTTGTGTGCTTCTAGCATACACAGAGAATGTGCGAAGTGGGGATGCATAGCACACCCTGAAACCCAAACGAAAACAAAATTGTTTTGCTGAAAATAAATAAAAAATTTGCATCTAGCAAATGCTGTTTGTAAAGCTAGTGCCTTTGCTGAAGTGAGTGAATTTGCAGCTAGCAAGTGCTGTATGCAGTTGCTGAAG
Source organism: Ascaphus truei (assembly GCA_036426205.1). Classification (NCBI taxonomy): domain Eukaryota; kingdom Metazoa; phylum Chordata; class Amphibia; order Anura; family Ascaphidae; genus Ascaphus; species Ascaphus truei. Next base: position 7,401 of record WSYH01007272.1, read on the forward strand.
TGAGTGAAATTGCAGCTAGCAAATTGTCCCCTGCCGGTTTTCTAAAATGGCCGACGTGAATGTTTGTTGTGTAATGTACGTACCATCACAAACACAGTGTCCCTTCAGGCCATACTATGATCACGACCCTGGAGGAGAGCCGTACCCACAAGTGAATTTAGTATGCGGGGCCTGTCGTGAAGTAGTGTCACATGGAAGATGTGTGCCCCAAAATTTTCAAAGACAACAGCTGCAAAAGCAAGCAACGCCCTGTGAGTGCAAGCAAGATGTGGAAGCTGATAACAGTGAGTGTGTGCCCAGTACCACTGATATCTCTGGAGCTAATAAACAAAAAGAAAGAAAACTGTTCCTCAAGTCACAGGGAAGTGAACGAGCCACTTGACCTGCACTGTCAGGACATGCGTCAGAAAGGCGCCGAGATGAGCAACAGCCCATAGGCCTGGCGCAATCGTCCCAGGAAGACGACACCCTAGAGATGACAAGGCTACTGCTACCATCATAGCGAGAGCCAAGCAATCAAAGAAACAAGAACTGACTGGAAACTATGCTATGAATGTCCCAGAAAGATGTGCAAAACTTCATCACGAGTTAGGGGTTTCTTCTCGGCAAGAGGCTAGCGCGCTTAAGCAGAGCTGGAACTCTCACGCCATGAGGTCTACGCTCGCAGCACACCTGTGTACATTGAAGGAAACTATGAGAATACCGAGTAATTAGAGACTGTAAAAAAGAGAATGTAAGTCTGACACAGAAAAATTCAGACTTGACTGACCAGATCAGTGAAGGTGATGAGAAGCTTCACCAACAGAAAAAGTGGCGAAGCAATTGATCCAGGAAAATTAGAAATGCAGGAAGCACTGCAGAATACAGAATCGGCGGCGATCCAGGCGAAACAAACTGCAGAGCTCCAAAAAATGGAGGGCTGATGCAAACCCAGAGCAAGCACCAGATAGAGGTGAAGACCCTGAGGAGGTCTGGCACGATCAGGTTGAAGAGCTGCAGAAGCAGATGGCTGACCGCGAGATACAGTGCGCCAAGAGAGAGGAGATCTCCGTCCGTCAGGTGGTCTGCCTGACATTGCGCTATGAAAGCGAGATGGCCGATATCTACAAGCAGCTGGACCACACGGCAAATGGGGGCCCGGCTGCAGCTGGAGCTGGACAAGACCCAGAAGGAGCACCTCACCTTGCAGGTCAAGAATAGAGAAAATGAAACAGAGTTAACCTCGCTCTGAAACAGATGACGGACATGGAGAAGCGGCTAAGTGGTTCAGTCGGGCTATCAATCCTACCTCCTACCAAGCAGCTGTACGTTCCTATACGTGTATCTTCAATGCTGTTGCAATATTACGATTTGCTATAAAGATGAAGTTGGAGAAGAGATTCCCAAGGCTAAAAGAGATACGTCAACAAAAGGAGACCAGGGAACGTAAACTCAATGCCCTCACTGATGACAAAGGGGAAGGAGAAAATTGACTTTGATTGTGCTGCTGTTATTCCAGAAACAGATAGGCACCCTCCTGAGAATATCTCCCTGATCTGGGATTCAAAATCCAGATCCTCAATTTATTTACGTTGTCCAGAAGATTATCAAACTAGTGACACACCCAGGACACCACAGAAGATGTTTTAGCCAAGTGGGTGCATGTTCCTGAAAACACAAACTTGTTGACAGATCCTGATGACGTGGTTATATGGACTACGTTTTGTACAGAGGCAACTAGGTCTCCAAAACCCAAAGGCCTGGTATGGCCACAAAAGGGAATCAAAGATTGAAAAGAAAAACAACGAAGGTTAACACGGCGCCTGAATAGTTCCATACTCACCAATCTGGACCACCTGTGGAGCCAAGGAGAATCCGTCCAAGGTCTCATCAGAAGCTAAAGAAACAGTCCAGTCATTTGCAGGTTGCAGCGGGCTATGAAATAAGTCAAGGATGCAATGAACTGGAAGTCAAAAAAAAAAAAAAATATGTTTGGGGGAACTGACCGATTAATTTTTTATTACACATGTGGACTATGTCACGGACACTTAACTATGCAATAACGCATTTTGTCAATATTACAATTTTATATTGGTTCTCTGTGTTGAAAATGTAGCTAAACTCAAATTTATACAGGGTTGATGGCCCTTAAGTTACAAGGCTGTAGTATAAGGAAAAAAAAAAATATTGGTTGCTTACAATGAAAAAAAATAAAAATAAAAAATGCCCTTTTCGGTTGGTAAATTTATAATGAGGTTCATATTCTAGAGTAGAAAAAACCCAGGGAGGTAATAGATTGTATGGTTTTGTGAATATATTTAGCAGATCCTGGGTTGTAAGAATGTGTGCTAGACATTTATTTTTCAAAATAGTTCCCTAATAGAGAGCAACAAAAAATATGCTTGCCAAGTATAGTCTCTTAGACGAAACCTATTGTCCATAATTGCCGTGGAAAAAGTTCATATTCGTGTCATGTGAATACTTAATGTTGTACTGAGGAGTTAGCTCAAGTATTTCAGGTAGGACGCTCACCCCATGAGGTCCATGGCCGCTCACCCCAGTAGGTGTGAGCTGGGGAGGGGGATATGGACATAGAGTCAAAGATGTTAGGCAGCTTTCCTGCCCCATTTTAGCAGAAAAGTGCAGGAATAGTTACAATGATCCGTTCCACAGCTTCCCATTAACTCAGGCAGCTGGATGGAAAATCCAGACCCAGATTACATGGCTCTAGTTTCTCCCTCACCTGTCTCTAATCACAGGCACAGGTATTTGAGCAGAGAGGTTTTGCATTTCTCTCTCTCCTTCCTTGGAGCCTGGGGGCTGGGGGTCCGTCTCCCCTGCATCCAGTATCGGGGTTGACGGCCCCTCCACGTATCACAGTACCGAGGGATTTGCCTGGACTCCACGAACAGATAAGACAAAACAAATGGTTACTGCTGTTGGCTAAAAGACTGTACTGTATCTTGTGACCCTAATGAGAGAGCATTGTTTTAAGCTGGGGAACCATTTTAGTTGGCCAGCAGCTGTTAGAGAGACTGATTCTGATGTGTATTAGATCCCTGAAAGGGATAGGATTTTTGCTTATATGATTTGGTTTATTTCTTGAAATAACAGTGTGGGAAATATGGTACACTGAAATATGTGAACTGCTGAATGAAAGTATCTGAGTACCTCTACCCTTCACATGTTTAAAGCTGCAGTACCTTACTTGGAGAAAATAAAGCAGGCAGAAGCCTGAGTTAAGCCATAATACTTTGCATGATCCTGTTTGTTGTATATTAACCCTAGAAACTGTGTCGGGAAGAACCCAGACAGACGTCAGCACACAAAAGAGGGGCGTTGTGTCCAATATATTATATATATATATATTATCTATATAGATAGATATATAGATAATATATAGATATATAATATATATATATATACAGTGTTCGACAAACCTATACATTTGCACACCCCGGGCGGTGGATTTAACATTGTGGCGAGCTCCTATTGGCCAAGCAGCACACGTTTGGTACTAGGTGCCGAGTAGAATTTTTTGTTCGCGAGTAGATTTTTTGTGATTTGTCGACCACTATATATTATATATATATATATATCTACATATATTATATATATATTTATATATATATATATATTAATATATATAATAATTACTCACCACGACCCTGTGTGAGGTGCCAATCCAAAAATAGGTATCTTTCCTTGGATTTCTTTATAGAATGTCCTGTTGTCGGTCACAGTTCCTCCCCTGTGTCCCCATCTCAAGTGGTGATCTCCACCTCAGTCCAACTCAGTAAAAAGTGAATACATTATTACATAAAAAAACGCTGCACTTACACAATGGTTTGATTGCATCGTGCCTGCAGGGTCTGTTTCCAGCTTAAGACTCAGGATTAGTCCCCACTTCCGCACCGGATACTGGGGTCGTGACCTCACTTCTGACAGATTCCCTACGGTGGCCCACTGCAGACAGTTCTGAGACCAAACGCGTTTTTGACCGTAACAAGCGCTTCGTCAGGTTTGAGCCTTGTTACGAACCTTGATCTACTAGAAATAATTAATGAGGTGTGTCTGTTTCTATTTGTCAGGAATCGCGTTCTCCACGCTCCTCTCACAGAGCACTCTCTCCCCTTCAGTGAGTCCCTGACACACAACACATCCGCTTTCCGGCCCTCCGCGGCTCCCGCCCCTGCCGCCGTCGCGGGATCACTCCCCTCGGCGATCTCTATGCCCAGCCCCGGGCCGCGCCCACGCCCTCCCGTGCACACACTTGTCCCACCCTCTGGCGCGGTCCCGCGCGTACACACGTTACAGAGCGCGCTCATTCTGCAACACTCTCTTCCTGTCCCCCGACCTCAGGCTCCGCCCCCCGCAACCCGCACGGCATACTCAGGTTACCAACAAGACCATCAGGCTTGTTATGCTGCACCAATCTGCAGTGTCTCCCTGTAGCTCTTCCTGTCCCGTCTCCGTTCCTGATTGGACCTCCCTGCTTTATCTAGTCCTCTCTGCTCTCAGTCTTTGCTCGACATAGTCTCTGTATGAAGTACTTCTGGATTCTTTTCAGTGTTTTCACAAGGTTCTGACGCAGCTTGTACGAATACCCCCCTCTGGCTCTCGATCTCGGCACTCCTTGGACAACGCTCACTCTGGTAACCCCTTTGAACACGGCTTGGACTACGACCTATCTCCCGCTCTCACTCCCTGACCTCGGCAAGGCATTCTTCACTCTACCTCTACAACCGGTACCGGCAAGTATTGTCTACATTCAACACCTGACCTGGCAACACTTTATACCACACTCCGGACACGCTCCCTTTGCTGCTGGTGCGTGTATTACCACCCTTCCCCTTCAGCCTCAGTGGACGGGTCTGGTCTGCGGGCAGCACCGGCGTAACACTATTCTATTAACTTTATTTATATTGAACTTCAGAACATTTTGCTGGGTTTACAGAGTACTCATAATATAAATTTTAATTTTTATCAGCTGGTGTGTCCTGTTGGACTATAAAACGGTCCTAACTTGAGATATATATAATATATATATATATATATTATATATATATATATCTCAAGTTATGGACCGTTTTTATATGTCCAAACGGACACACAGCTGATAACAATTAAATATATATATATATATATATATATATATTATATATATCTATTATATCTTTAATATATATCTTATATATAATATAATTTAAGTTATGGTGGTGTGAAAGTGACTAAACCCCTCACCATATAGCATATAAAAATATTACTTGTGAGCACATTCACATTTCAGACAGGTCTGCAACCCTGCTTTTCGCCATCACCTAGCATACAGTACTTTCACTGCAGCAAGGGATTCTGTATGCTAGGTGATAATGGCGGAAAGCAGGGTTGCATACCTGTCTAAGACATGTGAATGTGCTCACAACTAATATATATATATATAGTGGGTAAAAAAAAAATGACAAAAACCCTCCATAGTAAAGCATATAGCAAATGGAAATATTACTGTATGTTCATTTGCATGTCTTAGATAGGTCTGCAATTTGCTATATGCTTTACTGTGGAGGGTTTTTGTAACCCACCATAACTTAACTAAGTGTTGTGAAACCTATCCCTGCTTCATTTTGCATAGCCTATAAACCAACCCCACACCTGAGGAGACCCATTAAGGTCGAAAAGGCTGTCTGTGGTGGGTTTACTGCTCTATGCATCTAACCCCAGGCTGTGCTCAAAGCTGTGAAATCCAGCAAGCTTAAGCTTATAGGGGACCATGTTAATTGTTTTGAAGCCAAAGGGTGGCACTGTGTTGCTCATTTGCTGTAATTTCCCAATCCTTGCTGCAGTGGAAGCGCTGGGTGATAATGGTGAAAGGCGGGGTTGCAACCTGTCAAATACATGCAAAAGAGCATACAGTATAATATTTCCATGATATATATTACACAATAAGACACACACCATAAGTAGGACTGTTTAGAAATTATCTTGGCTGTTCACAATCACATGCGCGTGTTGGCAGCATAGCTTCACTGGTTTAGCTCTGCCTGATGATTTTTACAGATGTCAGAGCAGACAGGGCCTGAAGCGCTTTGGGGTGCTACTTACAGTGTTTACTACTTTTGCTTTGTAAATAACCGCCAGGAGCACGAACTAGTAGGAAGATCAAAGTATGAGTCTTGAAAAACCTCCAGCTTTTTGGAAGTGGCTTCCTAAATCTTGCTGTGTTTGAGCTCGCCAACATATCTTATGTGCAGCTGTTGAAAGCATAAAATATACACCCCGAGAGGAAAACAAATAGGCAGATAAATCAGTATTTCAGGTTATGTACGCTCCACCAAAAGAAGTCTTTGTACACTGTGAAAGGCAATGAGCCTTTGAAAGGGAATCCATTGAACCAACCATTAATATGTGTATGAATTATACATGGGATTTAAACAACTGATAAGATGGTACCACTGTCAAAATATTACCCACAATCCTGTATATATTCCTTTATAGCTACATCATGTTTTTCTGGTTACACTGAGCTTATCCTACTTCATTGAGAAAACGAATCCTTCGCGCTGTGCAAAACCAGAAGTCCTGGGAATGGAAAAAAGTGAAAATAATATTATGAATCCGGATTCCACCTTTGGCGCCTTGAGTACAAGTTCTGTGTATTCCCTCGCATGGGTTTAAACATTGTTTGAGTAAATCCGTTTAATATCTCTGCCATAATGGGCTCATATAGAAGCACAATCTATAGAACTGTATTTAACACTATTAGTGCTCTGCAATGTTTGACAAACACCGCGTTCTTCACTGCAGATATCAGATGCATTCCAAGGTTTTACATACGTATACCGCTGTTACTACAATACTGTGAAAAATCGTCTTTACCATTTCTTTCTAATTAAAATTATGTATTTAAATGCACCTCCATTGGTTGTAATGCCGTCTCCTCCCTGGCTACCCTCATGATATTCCCCTTTTTCATGATCTTAGTGTAGCCCTCTTTCCTACGCTCCTAAGAGGCTACGGGTACTGCACACACCTGTGGCTCCAGGAGATCTGAGCCTCCACCACTGGGAGCCTGGGGTAACACTTATCTTAACACAGCGCCTCCACTTACCCAGGATCCCCATCATGTAAGATTCCCCTGGGCAAGAACCATAGCACACATATACAGTATGCTTTGAACTGTTTTACTGTAACGCACGAAATAACCCTTATCACTTATCATGGCAAGAACTCATTCATTAACTTATACTATACAGTAAACGCTAGTGGCTCGCCACTCTCATACGGAGTAATGTCTCTGTCCCGTCCCACCCGCCTGCCCCACACCGTGTCCATGTACTGTTTGTATATATCTCAGTCCTTTGGCCACTCCACTTAGTGTCCCCAAAGAGTGTCCCTAAGCGGATCAGCGCCTGTTGACCGGTGTTGGTGCACTTTGTTAAATACCTCCGGTCACTGCGGTGACAACTTCAAAAGGATCCGCCGATCCAGCACATTTGGTCTGATGTCGCGATGCTCAGCAACCTGGTTCCAGATGACTAGCAGCAACCGCGACTCTGCACCTTTGTCCCTATCTGTATTCAGTTGGGGTGATGTTCCTATCACTATTGGCTTCCCTGCAAACACAACCTACGGTGACTCAGGGAATCTCTTAGGCCTCAGGAAAGATCTAGCCTATGCAGGTAGGTCACGGACCCCCTGCACTCACACTACCTACCCTCCTTCCCTGCTCCTCCGGTGCCCTCTGGCTAGCGTGGTCTCTCCCCCACGCTTCCTTTTCCTGCCCTCCCGCTAATCCAGCCCTCTCCCTGATACATGTCAAATAACGGCTGCAAACTGCACGCGCCACAACACTGCCTCTTCTTTCAGAGCACACAGCCTGCAGCTGTGTCACTGACAAGACACACACACCTAAGGGCAGGTCCCTACCTAAGGGCCTTCCCTAAGCACTTACCCAACCTAGTGGAGTGGGGCCTGCCTGGGGTAACCTGGCCTAGTGTAAGAGCCACTTGCTCCTTACACCCTTCCTCCCCCTTCCTGCTCCCAGCTCCAACTCACGTTCTCCAACCGCAATGTAATCTATCTCTCTCTCGGGAATTCTGGCCTCTCCACACGTGCGCCCATAGGCACCTGGTGCCTGCCTCTCCTTGGCCTCATGGGAATTGTAGTCCCATGGAGGCCTCTGTAACATTGGGGCCGGTGCGACATCCACTTCGCATGACGCGACTGTATAATGTGCCCTGCCGCCGCTCCCTAGCCTCATGTGCGCATGCGTGTCACTGCGCATGCGCGCGCGTATACAATGGCTCCCCCGCTAGCCGGGTGCCCGCAGAGCCTCCCGGGCTTGGAACACGTCCCTGGCTCCGGCCGCCTTCCTTCTGTGTGCCGGCGGGTCCGGTCGCTGCCTCTGGCGGCACCCGCGACCGGCTTCGCGCTCAGAAGGGGGTCTCTGGGGATTCAAGGGGGTAACCGGGGCTACATTAGCATTACCGTATACCAACATGCAGAACTTTACCTGTGCTTTTACTGTTATCGTAAACATGCTATACCATGATTTAACAACAGCAGTTTTTTAAACATGGTGTAATAGTGAATGCCCCCAACCACACAGCAAGCCATGTTAATTACGTGTTTTCAGTACAAAAAAATAGCCAGGGTTCTATTTGGAATGTTTTATAATAAAATATTACATTTGAAGGCGAATCTCAGTACTCGACCTAACCTGCACTCACTGTAAAACACTCTCAAATATGTTTTTTATTATTTATTTTTTTAAACCCATTTTCATTTTCCTTCCTTAATCAATGCGGGACTGTACTAACGTTATTCACCTTAGAGGGGTGGAAAAAGGCCGTGCCAAGAAAATAAATAATTAAAGATCTGGTGAAACTGCCAAAGATTCTTCTAAAAAAGTACTTAAAGTATTCTGTACTAGACTACTCCCAGATAAACCAACCAACATAAATCGTCCATCTGGTAATGTGAACTTTGCTTGACACACTTGTACAACAAGTTCTAATGTTGATATCAAAAGGAAGTCAGGCTCTTGTTTGCACGAGATATCATCTGTGAGCTGGACTATTAAGGGCTGAAAGATTTGGTTGGCTACACTTTCAAAGAGTTGGGAGGCTGACATTGCAAGTGCACTTCCTAAATACACCTTTTTCCACCATAAACCTCCTCGCATCACCTATTATTGCAAGCAGGATATGTCCACAATAAATCTATTTTTGTTGTAGTATATAGCGGTTGCTCACAATGAAATCGACCACATTATTTCATCTTTGATTACATTGTAACCTGGCTTACATCAGCACATTTGTTAGGGTAGATGGAATCTTAAATGTTTACTGAGTAAACAGCTATTAATATGGATGATTACTCAAGAAAATACTATTTTGCCAATTCAGAGTTATGTAAGCATTTCCCCTTGTCCCTGTAATGTGAATTGGGTGTTTCGTGCTGCATGGGGACAGACTGCCAGTTATAAGGGCTCTCGTCCTTCAGACATACCCGTTCAAAATGTATGTTTTGGGATCACAGATGATGTATATTGTAAATGTATTCAGGAACTAATCCGCCTAGTTTTTTAAAAACGCACACAATTTGTAATTCATATACGCTACCCCTCGATGCATTGTATTTAATGAAAAAATATTTAATAAAATTATGTATATTTTTTTATTGAGGCACCTGTATTTACACGATATGGTCCATTATCCTGATTCTACATGCACCATTTGCCCAATTCCCTCTTTAGTCCTTACAGAGAGCAAAAAACTACCCTCCGCCCATTACAAGAAATAAGTAATTCAAACACTACCCTATCATAATAGTATGAGTGTGAAAAAAGACATAGTCCCTCAAGTTTCAACCTATGCTAATTATATGACAGATACTTAGCTATATTTGTCTTTACTGTATTGTGATCCAGAGGAAGGCAAACAAAAAACCCCAAGAGAACCATCATCCAAAGACGTCTAAGGGGAAAAATAATTCTTATCTTACTCCAAATATTGGCAATCAGAATTTCTCCCTGGATCAACATCATTCCCCATGTTTCTTATTTGGTATATCCCTGTATACCTTTCTTTTCTAAAAAAAAGATATCAAACCTTTTTTTTTTTTTAAGATATCTATTATATCTTCCTCACAGTCTCCATGGGTTATTATTCCACATGTTACCCTGAGATACGGTGCAGCATGTGTAGCGGGGACGTGAGGCCCCGGGGTGGTAAGAAACGTCCCGCTAGCTGGCCAAAGTAGATAGGAGGGGGACTTGGAGTGAGACACGAGGAGGAGGTGGGTGGGCATGTACTGAGAGAGCAGAAGAGGGAACTTGAGTGACCCTTATAATAAAAAATATTACCCCCATCTCGTATTGCTACGTCCAAGTTAAAGTGTAATGATTTAACCTGCCGACGAGTCAAATGTAAACTTTCATGTATATCTAATGTTAACATATATTAGGCAACAACTACTACAAACAATCACAGACAGATGATTCGCCATTGAAGTTGATGGATGCTACTCACGCATTCGAAAAATACTTAAATTCCTAAGAGCTATAAACCCATATAGTTTCTATATCTAATTATAGCAGAAATGGTTTTGACGTTGGTCCAGACCTTAGTCCTTTGGCATGGTCAGCGCCCGTGTTAGGCGCGCCTCTCTCGCTTACCAGTGAAGCAGCCCCCTGCAAGCCGCAATGAGAGGCGGCTTTAAGTAGGGGCTATCGCACAAGCTTCAGCAGCGTGCGGAAAAGCGTAGGTCTTCGGAAAATTTTAGATTCAAGCTCTCACCAGAGTCGCGGGCCGGTCACATGGCGGTTTTTCGCACAATGAGGGGTGAACCAGCTTCCGTGACGTCACTGGGCGGCCCCCCCCCCCTGCGTCCCTATGCGGCACGGTCCTCTGCTAACGAACAAGCCATCGGATAAGTCGATTCTGGGACTGTTCACCTCTGCACCTATCAAGCCGCCTCAAGCAGGCGGCTGGCTTTCATACCCTGGACGGCAGCGCGAACTCTGCCTGTAATTGGTATTGTATGCTTATTTATCTAGCGCCATTCTGTACTAAGCGGCTTCACACACAGTAATACCGTGACATCATTTAAATAGACATGATAAATATAAATACAGATCATGGGGATATAAGTGCTTCATAGCTAAACTGTAACATTAGTGAAGAGGAGTCCTGCCCCGAGGATCTGTATTTAGTAGTAAGATGGGAGAAATGGTATTGCCCGCTGGGGGGTGCACAGTACGTATAGTTCCCAGGTGGGATATTATCAGGCTAATACGCAAGATACTAGCACATATGGCGCAGACTCATATCCCGCGGTGGTGACCAACATAGCAGACCCTGCATTCATTGGGAGTATCATGTGTAGGTACTAACAGCTCTATATGTAAGACGCTTAACAATGGGAAAAAAACATGCTAGGTATAAAATAAACGAGTTCACCTAATTAGTCAAATTATGAGACGAAGCGTAATAGATGGGCTCCTGACAGTCTCGCGCCATCGTGGTTAGCTAACTCGGATGCGTGAAGCTTGTCTCAATGAGTATTTGTGGCTTAGCCCTATATATCAGCCCTGGCGGCTACACTAGGAATACGTATTTGGACCGGGAGAATAACAATTTCTCATTACTACTATACGGCAGCTTATTGGCTGGGACCCAGATCCACCGCTGCGCTCGTTGGCCACGGGCAGCCTCAACGCGAGTTCCCCACCAGCACTGGGAATCTCCTGAGCCGGGATCCCGGTCCACCCTTGCCCTGGCTGCACATCTCACTGAAACCGCTGTGCGCTGTCCAGTCATGGCGCGCTAGCGGGATACAGGAGAATTGTCTCCCTAGTCGTCTGACGCGTCACGTGGTGGGGCTGTGAGCCATGAGGAGGGGAGGGCTTCGGGAGCAGGGGAGCTTCGGGGAGCGGATTAGAAATGAGTGTGGAGGGAGAAGCAGCGTACGAGTACTGTCTGTTGTTGGTGTATGTGTGTGCCCTGAGTTGCGTGAGTGGCCCCCACCCCCCCTGCCTCTGTGGTGTGTCATGTGTGTGTATGGAGTGCCCCTGCTGTGTGTGTGTGGTGTGTGTGTACATGGAGTCTAGCCTGCCGTGTGGTGATACTTGCTTTTGTCTTTACCATTCCATCAGCAGACATCAGCCCGGCGCACCGTGGAGGGAAGGGGGGGGGAGTATTGGGGGGGTCCGTCGACTCACACTCAGGCCACCAGCCCAAAACATCCGCTAAAGTCAACCACGGCAATCATTCCCACTTCAGAATTCCCTCCTTTCCTTCTCCACAGCCCGTTCTGGACCCTACGCGGTCATCGCCAATCGTCCTTTACTCTTGCGGTGATTCCGTTTGATTTACTTGTTCCTTCTCCGCCATCCCTTCGTTTGCTTTCTTGGCCGCGCTGACGGGGGAGCGGGGCCTAGCCTAAGTGACCCAACGATCACACCATTTCCTCTTCTGGGTGAGGGGGTCCGGAATCTCTTTTCTGGCTTGGTCTGAAAGCTAGGTGGTATGAGTATGAAGACTCTATTATGGGGGGGGGGATACTACAACCGAACGAGCCGAATAAGAGCCCTCCAAGGTGTTGTATTTCTATTGATATCATGACTCCGTCAATGGAGAATGCATCTGTGTATGTTATTGTTTGCTAGTCTGTCCTAATATATTTTAAAACATTATCATATACTGTCCATTAAAGTTTTACTTTGAATAATTGATCCTTACACTTTAACTTGGTGAGTTTACAATAAGGGTTCTCTTTTTCCTTATCTTTAAGGGTCCCTGTACCACCCTGCTCAATATTACCACCCTTAGCACCCAATTCGCTACTGGGTGGCTAGATAAGCAGAGAAGGTTATTCCCAACGATTGCCCCTCAACTGATCATGGAGAGGGGGTTGGGCCTGGTATTAAGAATTTTTCTATACAAAGAACACCAGGATGCTGCCATTTTCTTTATCCCCCCGATGCTACTGCTCCTCACTGTTACATGGGAATGAAACAGGGAAGTGGGGTTTTTAAAGGGAGGAGGAATAAAAAATACAAAGTGCAGTCAGCAACTGGACTGCTGTCCAGTAATGTGTGTGATTTCCCTAAGCTTCCAAGACAGCAGACAACAACTTGTGTATTCCCTCCAAAAGCATCTGCCACTATCGCGCTTGTCAAATGGGCGCTGCCCAGTAAGGACCGCTTTACAAGCCCTATTATGGTATTGTGTTGCAGCATTCCAGATGCTCTTCACACAACACACATACACAGGCTTGTGGATCGAGCTATGGCTTTTTGACGATATTAAATGTTTTAAAATATGATTCTATTATTTATTACTCTAGACGACCCTTATTAGTCCCATCAGCGTTTATTCCTCTGGATGTGGCCCATCCACACCGCCATCTATTACCTCCCCCCACTCCAACACACTCCCCGCCTTCAGGCTCATTTTTGCAGCTCCCCATAAGAGTCAGCCGTTGCAGCTCATACCATACGATCCATGGGGAAACTGTCGATTTGAGGCCCATTATATCATTCATCAAATACACTGCAGGTGGCACGCCCAAGCAAGCAGGAGCGCGGCGGTTCTCACCAACAGTTCGTAGAGTACAACATAGGGGAATTCCCTACCTTAACAGCCGCCCTCCCGGAACGGATTGGCAAGCCATCCCAAACCGTCCAAAAGAAACCGCGAGAAAAGCGGATACAAGTTACTCTAAAAGTACGAAGAGCAAGTCTATCAACATTAAGGGTTAAGAACTCAAGTCAACCAATTGGCATGGAAACTTATGGTTCTAGAACGTCCATACACCCTCTAACTAGGGCACACTAGGAATAAAATATATTTGTGAGCCCCTAACCCGGAACCCCCACACTACCGACCACCCGGTCGAGAATGAGGGACCCCCCGTAAAGGGTTGCACTCGACTCGCCACGAGGGTCGCTAATCCATTGACTCTAATGTTGATCGTATTTCCCATTTATCGTATTTCTGTCTCACATGTCCAAATTGGCATTTCCTATGAGGGCAGCTCGTTCCATATTATTCTAATGGAGAAAAGTCCGGCAGTGGCTTGTGGAAACCGCCAGTCCGAAGTGTTAAAAGGTGATAAAGCCTAGTAATCTCACAGTCGGTGAGTATCAGAGGGCTTGTATGTTGGCCCGGCATTTAGATACACTGTTCGTCAGATGACATGGCAATTGCCACCAATTTGTCCAGCCACGTCTCACGATTAAACCAGCATGGAGTATATGCACATGTTAAATGTGATGTTTCCCCATTGACTTCAAATGGCGGGATTGCTCCATTGAAAGCCTATACGGCATAGCCATTGTTTTCACTGGGAGAGTGAAATGCAGAGATTTATTTTAGCTATAGCGGCGAATCTGCTTAAAGTTAAGAGGGGATCTTAACATTGGTTTTTCTGTATCTTCGGTCTGGGGTCGTGGATGCTGATATTTGCCATATGGCAGGTCCTCCGGCCATGAGACCTGGCAAATTTCAGCCCGTTCAGACCCACAGAACGATTATTTTAATATATATAGTTTTTAAAAGAATCTACTGTTTTTCAAGGCTGGGATAAGCACTCGGGAAGTTACTGGTCTGCTTTATGTTTAATGTTCAGGAATGGCGACCTTTGTCTACAAACATCCTCCCTGATCAAATACCTTGGCCACTCTGGTTTGGTACAATAGGGCGGAGAAACGCAGACCTGAGTAGTCCTGTAGTGTCATAATTTCACACTTACAGACAAAAAGGAGTCCTGACTACAAAGAAGTCTGATAGACTTTCAGGCGCCCAAATTTTAGGGAAGGGGATGAAAACTCCATATAAACAAGTGTAAGCCTATACCATTGTCTTTCGTGTCTTTTCGTTTGTCTTTATTGGAACCTGTTTGCCTGAATAATTGCTCTCCTGTACCTGATTCGCTTACATTGATCCAACTCTTAATAAGTGCTATTTCTTGTCTGTTAATTTAGTATCATCTTCTGGTTCTCCCTTCTTTAGGATAACTATATTTATTATATCTAAAAAATCGTGTTCAATTCAAACCCAATATTTTTGTGTGTATTATAATCTAAATCACTAAGCTTAACCGTGACACCCCTCACCACCCCCATACATACAGGGAATTGAATGAGGGAGGAGGGGTTATTAGTGACAAGAGGAGGAGGGGGTATGAGTGAGAGAGGAGGGGGGTATCGCGAGTGAGAGATGGGTGTATATGAGTAGAGAGGAGGAGGGGGTATTGAGTGAGAGAGGAGGCGAGGTGGTTTATTGAGTGAGAGAGTAGGGGGGGGGGTATTTGTTGAATATGGTATGAGGCAAAAACAAACTTTTCTTTATTGTAGCGAGGATTCTTTTTTTCTTTCTTTCTCTCTTCTTCTTTTTTTGCCCTTTCTTTCTCTCGTCTTCTGTTTTCTTTCTTTCGCTCTTCTTCCTTTTCTTTACCTTTCTCTCTTCTTTCGTTTCTTTCTTTCTCTCTCTGTTGGGTATTGAGTGAGAGAGGAGGGGGGTATTGAGTGAGAGCAGGAGGAGGGTATTGAGTGAGAGATGGAGGGTATTGAGTGAGAGAGTGGATGGGGGTGTTGAGTGAGAGGGAGAAACCATTGTCGGTGACAGGTGATGATGGCCAAAGGTAGCCGCCAACAGCTTCAGGTGAAGGATGAACCCCATCCAAAGTGTAACGAGAAAAAACGGGGGAGAAAAAACGCGTTCCTCATAGTGTAAATCTGAGTATAAATGTTTTTGTACAACAATTTAAAAAAACCTGATTGTAGACACACTCAGTGGCCGGCATTTCCCATTAGGTCGGCCTAGTGCGGTAACATTTGAGGGCGGCAAAAATGTCCGCCCCTTTTACATTTTGCCGCACTTTTGGGGCTTTCGGGCTGAACGGGAAGAACACTTACATGTACGCTCATAGCGATGCTACAAGACTAAAAAAAGTGAAAAATCACAGCGTACCAATGAAAAATAAGTGAAAGTGACACTTAACCGAGTGAATGTGAAATGGTCAGTGTGATAACCAGGGGAGTGCCAACATTCCCCCCAGTCCCCCACTATCTGCACTCCCCCTCGCTCACACCCCTCCCCTACCCCTGCTTCCGGCATCAATGACGCCGCGGGGTCACGTGACGTCACGTTGCCATGGTAAAGGACAGACCACGGTAAAGGAAGTTGCAGAGGCCCTCCTCGATCCCCCCTCCTGAGCGGTGTTAACTATTCCCAAATGGTCTTGTGCGGCACAATAGCGGAGGTCTACAACCTTCTGCACTTCCCGAGCGCCGGCTCTGTCTGCTCTCCTACCGCGCCGTCTCACTCCCCCTTATCCCTAATCAATACTGTCATCAACGTTCCAAAACCACATACCACGTAAAAATGTTGCTTCACAGTTTTGCTCTACCACCATTCGTCAGGCCCTTTATTACAGCTGGACTCCTCTACTGTTTTATTAATTTCTTAACCCAGTGTTAATGTTTGGTTCAAGTGTAAATGATCTGATGTGTATCTATCTATACGAGAAGTGCTACACAACACACCCTTATTTCTGGACATCAATTGAAGCGCCTTTTCATGCTAATTCGTAAAGACAGGTACTCATGCGTCATACTCAAAAGCACAGACCACGTCTCTAGACAGACACGCTCCTGACCAGCGCACGACTCACATAGTGTAGTATAACTAATCACTACAATTTGTGCGCACACCTTATTAGTAACATAGCCTAAAACAAAATGTGTTTGTTCTTTGTAATGTGTGATACGTTGTACACTTTTTTATCTTATTTTTGCAATTTATGTCTATTATACTACACCGTACTGATAGTCGTGTCGTGCGCTTGTCCGTCTTACTATTTCTTTTTCTAGTTCGAGCGCTGAGAACTAAGGTGCCGGATAAAGTATCCCGTCCTTAACCACCCTTAGGAACCTGTAGTGTACAAATTAATACCTCTGTCTGCCCACAAGATACCTGTTCAAACACATATTGCCAGTATGTGATTTTCAGAGCATGCCATTCTGCTGAGCAGTGAATTACAGATTGTCAACCCCTTAAGATGCAGAGGAGATGACATCACAGATATCTCATTTTTTTAATAAAGTACTCTTCTGTTGAACACTTTCTTATCCCAAACTGCCCCTCACCAACCTTACGAAAACCCCATCCCGAGCATAGCTGTTTTTTGCAAATGTAGCTCTAAAAGAATCATTTTTATAAAGTTATCTACAATGGGACCAATATTTTATGCCGTCACCAATCTGAGCCAACACCTACCCTTCATCTTGAAACCTCTATCAAACATACAACTCCACCTGGCAGCATATTAGTGGGCCAATACCGATAGCTCCCCTCGCACAATACCCCCCCAATCGCACAATATTCCCCCCCTTCCCCAACCTTCCCCTTCCTCCCGTCAGAAATCCTCACAGACCCGCCATCGCCCTCTCTTTAAGACGATACACTACCGCGTGAAGAAGTCCTGACCTGTTTGTCAGCGACCCAGCAAATATTGGTCTTGCCTTATTCAGAACCCTAGTATGTATCCTGGTTTAAAACCCCTGAAGCACCAGATGGATTAAACTACATAATAATCTACATGTACTCATCAGACCATGTGCATCTTGAGTAGTGACTGCTAGGCATTGCCAATAACAGTGCAAATTATGTCCGGTGCGGCATATCAATGACAGCGTGAAACAACCAGGTCTTGGAGGAATATGGGTTACAGCAAATCACACCTGGGCCCATATATTAGATATCAGCAGAGAGAGAGAGCAGAGATGCGAGTCGTTAAACAGAGTGCACCAGGAAGATACTACAAAGTTTTAATGATTACAGAAGAGCAAACGAACGCATCTCACAAGAATACACCTAACGAGCTGTGATCTGGGAGACCTGTGGTCCCCTCTTCCCCGGAGGCAACATCAGGACTCACCTCATGCTTGGATTAACGGACCATGGATGGGTTTTGACCCTCACAGCGATCCATATCAAGCACGGATTCTTGTCCCTGACTCCCACAGCTGCTGCGGAGGAGAGCCTGTGCGCTGACTGGTAGAGGGGGCTACATGGTCCATGTAACGCAGGTGGTGGAGCAAACTTCTGCCTTGCGTCCCTACCCTACTCTCACCTGCTCTCCCTCTCCCTTACCGTCTGAAGCAACTAAATGAACGAACATGTGATGGTGTCAGCGTGACATCACGATGCGTCGCTGAAGCCGACGAATCACGTGTAATGTAGTGTGACTGTTGCAGAGACCATCGCGCGGTTCCCGGCATTGTAATTTGTAAATGCCTTGGGAAGCGTGCGGGCCGTGTAACGGATCCAGTCTCGCTATTGCCACCTATAACTGCTTTCGCTACTCCTCCAATAGTTGCACATATAACTGCTCCCTAAAACTCCTCTCATTTGCCATATACGCATCCCTAAACTCAATCCTCTATTGACATATAATAACGCTCCCTAAACTCTCCGATTGTGCCCCATATAACCCCTCCCTACTGTATAACTCCCTATATTCCCATATTATGTTGCTGTTACACACATCCCCACAGGGTGGTGCTATCTGATCACATTTAATCTAATAGCAATAGTGAAGGGAGGAGGGGGAGGAAGAGGGAGGGAGAGGAGGGGTGACAGAGGGAGGGAGAGGAGGGGGAGACAGAGGGAGGGAGAGGAGGGGGAGACAGAGGGAGGGAGAGGGAGACAGAGCGAGAGAGAGGAGGGGGACAGTGCAGAGAGACACCGAGACCCACCGAACACTTTCTCTGAACTGAAAAGTTGCAGTAGGAAGGACAGGGATGTAGGGAAGTGTGTACAATGTATGTGTCTGTGTATCAGTGAATGTTAATGTGTGTAATAACGATGTATGCATGTACGGACGTGTCTAATGATACATGTGTATGCAGTACTTCCGGTATATGTCCTGCGTGGTGTTTACCTGGGTGTGCCTAACTCTCTAAATTTAGCCATATAGCGTCGGTTCGTGTCCCGATCCGTAGGCGCTTGCTCATTGTACAACTTGGGTGAGCGACAACACGGTGAACACAATACCAAGGTCTGACGACGCACGGCGCGGGGGAGGATCCCTTCAAAGGAATGAGAACCAGTGTTACAGATGAGCCACCACTTCACCACTCTCACTCTCATGACACGATTTTTCCTTTTTTTCCATCCCCCCTTACGGGAACCTCACTCCCGTCCCTCCTGGCAAACCCATTGAGAGTTAACCCGATCCTCCTTATTTGCTGCTGTCCTACGGGTAATGGTCATATTCCAAAATATGTAGGTACAGGAGGGGAGGCCTCTGGGCCGACCCGAGTCTCATACGAACGAAGGGAAATATCCCATGCCCGGATGTGCTCCACACGTCCGCTCTTGTCACTATGTTACCAATGGATGGTAACATACCAGTATACACATACAATGTGCGCACACCTAAATTACCTCTCATGTATTGCTGACAATCAGTTCTCCAATTGTGAGTGCACAGTCAGTTCAATACTGGCCACCAGATGGCGACCCTTACGATGTAACGTGTATGTATGGATGAATGTGTGTGGGGACGTGTGATATGAGATGCGAATGAATCGTTTGATGTTCCTGTGTATGGTAGGATGAATGCTCGTGTTGTCGTAGCCTGTTTGCGGAATGATGTGTGTTTGTCACATGTATGCTCAGCCGATGAATTGGTGTGTGGTGCGTAGGCGCGTCAGATTGCTAACTGTTGACGATGTAATGGGTTGTGGTCTGTTCATGTAATGGAGGAATGTGTGTGTCGTTTTATTTATGGATTGGATGTTTCTGTACGTCTTCTAACTGGTGTGGATGGATGTGGTGTGTCGTGTGAGAATAATTCGGGATGATGTGTGTGTACGTGTATGTATGGATGGATGTGTGTGTACGTGTATGTATGGATGAATGTGTGTGTACGTGTATGTATGGATGAATGTGTGTGTACGTGTAGGTATGGATGAATGTGTGTGTACGTCTATGTATGAATGAATGTGTGTGTACGTCTATGTATGGATGAATGTGTGTGTACGTGTATGTATGGATGAATGTGTGTGTACGTGTATGTATGGATGGATGTGTGTGTACGTGTATGTATGGATGAATGTGTGTGTGTACGTGTAGGTATGGATGGATGTGTGTGTACGTGTATGTATGGATGGATGTGTGTGTACGTTGTGACATAGTCCAAAGATGTTAGGCAGCTTTCTGCCCCGTTTTAGAGCAGAAAGTGCAGGAATAGTTAATGATCCGTTCCACAGCTTCCAATTAACTCAGGCAGCTGGATGGAAAATCCAGACCACAGATTACAATGGCTCTAGTTCTCCCTCACCTGCTCTTCTAATCACATGCACAGGTACTTAGAGCAGAGAGGTTTTGCATTTCACTCTCTCTCCTTGGAGCCTGGGGGCTGGGGGTGTCGCTGCTCCCCTGCATCCAGTATCGGGGTTGACGGCCCCTCCACGTATCACAGTACCAGAGGATTTGCCTGGACTCCACGAACAGATAAGACAAAACAAATGGTTACTGCTGTTGCTAAAAGACTGTACTGTATCTTGTGACCCTAAATGAGAGAGCATTGTTTTAAGCTGGGGAACCAGTTTAGTTGGCCAGC
The DNA here is from genome assembly GCA_036426205.1 of Ascaphus truei. NCBI lineage: Eukaryota > Metazoa > Chordata > Amphibia > Anura > Ascaphidae > Ascaphus > Ascaphus truei. Next base: position 28,017 of record WSYH01007272.1, read on the forward strand.
AGCTGTTAGAGAGACTGATTCTGATGTGTAGTTAGATCCCTGAAAGGGATAGGATTTTGCTTATATGATTTTGGTTTTATTTCTTGAAATAACAGTGTGGGAAATATGGTAACACTGAAATATGTGAACTGCTGAATGAAAGTATCTGAGTACCTCTAACCTTCACATGTTAAAGCTGCAGTACCTTACTTGGATGAAAATAAAGCAGGCAGAAGCCTGAGTTAAGCAGCATAATACTTTGCATGATCCTGTTTGTTGTATAATTAACCCTAGAAGACTGTGTCGGGAAGAACCCAGACAGACGCCAGCACTACAAAAGAGGGGCGTTTGTCACATATGGGGGAGAATGCGGGCAGACACTAAAAAGTCTGTGGGTTTGCAAATAAATGCGGGGGGTTAAAATGGCCGCCGAGCTGAACTAAAGTACAGATGCTATGAGTGAAGTCTGTCCCACTGTGTATATCAGTTGTGCTTCTAGCATACACAGAGAATGTGCAAAGTGTGGATGCAATAGCACCCTGAACCCAAACAGAAAACCAAAATGTTTTGCTGAAATTTTTTTTTTGCATCTAGCAAGTGCTGTTTGTAAAGCTAATGCCTTTTGCTGAAGTGAGTGAATTTGCAGCTAGCAAGTGCTGTATGCAAGTTGCTGAAGTGAGTGAAATTGCAGCTAGCAAATTGTCCCTGCCGGGTTTCTAAAATGGCCGACGTGAAATGTTTGTTGTGTAATGTACGTAACTATACAAAACAGTGTCCCTTCAGGCCATACTATGATCACGACCCTGGAGGAGAGCCGTACCCACAGATGAATTTAGTATGCGGGGCCTGTCGTGAAGTAGGTCACATGGAAGATGTGTGCCCCAAAATTTTCAAAGACAAACAGCTGCAAAAGCAAGCAACGCCCTGGGAGTGCAAGCAAGATGTGGAAGCTGATAACAGTGAGTGTGTGCCCAGTACCACTGATATCTCTGGAGCTAATAAAGCAAAAAGAAAGAAAACTGTTCCTCAAGTCACAGGGGAAGTGAACGAGCCACTTGAACCTGCACTGTCAGGACATGCGTCAGAAAGGCGCCGAGATGAGCAACAGCCCATAGGGCCTGGCGCAATCGTCCCAGGAATGACGACACGCCTAGAGATGACAAAGGCTACTGCTACCATCATAGGCAGAGAGCCAAGCGAATCAAAGAAAACAAGAACTGACTGGAAACTATGCTATGAGATGTCCCAGAAAGATGTGCAAAACTTCATCACAGAGTTAGGGGTTTCTCGGCAAGAGGCTAGCGAGCTTAAAGCAGAGCTGGAACTCTCACGCCATGAGGTCTACGCTCGCAGCACAGAGCTGTGTACATTGAAGGAAACCTATGAGAATACCCTGAGTAATTTAGAGACTGTAAAAAGAGAGAATGTAAGTCTGACACAGAAAAATTCAGACTTGACTGACCAGATCAGTGAAGGTGATGAGAAGCTTCACCAAGCAGAAAAAGTGGAGAAGCAATTGATCCAGGAAAAGTTAGAAATGCAGGAAGCACTGCAGAATACAGAATCAGCGGCGATCCAGGCGACACAAACTGCAGAGCTCCAAAAAATTGAGGCGCTGATGCAAACCCAGAGCAAGCACCAGATAGAGGTGAAGACCCTGAGGGAGGTCTGGCACGATCAGGTTGAAGAGCTGCAGAAGCAGATGGCTGAGCGCGAGATACAGTGCGCCAAGAGAGAGGAGATCTCCGTCCGTCAGGTGGTCTGCCTGACATTGCGCTATGAAAGCGAGATGGCCGATATCTACAAGCAGCTGGACCACACGGCAAATGAGGGGGCCCGGCTGCAGCTGGAGCTGGACAAGACCCAGAAGGAGCACCTGCAGCTGCAGGTCAAGAATAGAGAAAATGAAACAGAGTTAAACCTCGCTCTGAAACAGATGACGGACATGGGAGAAGCGGCTAAAGTGGTTCAGTCGGGCTATCAATCCTACCTCCTAACCAAGCAAGCTGTACGTTCCTATACGTGTATCTTCAATGCTGTTGCAATATTACGATTTGCTATAAAGATGAAGTTGGAGAAAGAGATTCCAAGGCTAAAAGAGACACGGTCACAAAAGGAGACCAGGGAACGTAAACTCAATGCCCTCACTGATGACAAAGAGGAAGGAGAAAGAATTGACTTTGATTGTGCTGCTGTTATTCCAGAAACAGATAGGCACCCTCCTGAGAATATTCTCCCTGATCTGGGATTCAAAAATCCAGATCCTCAATTTCATTTACGTTGTCCAGAAGATTATCAAACTAGTGGACACACCCAGGACACCACAGAAGATGTTTTAGCCAAGTGGGTGGCAGTTCCTGAAAACACAAACTTGTTGACAGATCCTGATGACGTGGTTAATATGGACTACGTTTGTACAGAGGCAACTAGGTCTCCAAAACCCAAAGGCCTGGTAATGGCCACAAAAGGGAAATCAAAGATTGAAAAGAAAAAACAACGAAGGTTAACACGGCGCCTGAATAGTTCCATATCTCACCAATCTGGACCACACTGTGGAGCCAAGGAGAATCCGGTCCAAGGGTCTCATCAGAAGCTAAAGAAACAGTCCAGTCTTTTGCAGGTTGCAGCGGGCTATGAAATAAAGTCAAAGGATGCAATAGACTGGAAGTCAAAAAAAAAAAAAAATAATAGCACCCTGAACCCAAACAGAAAACCAAAATGTTTTGCTGAAAAAAAAAAAAATTTGCATCTAGCAAATGCTGTTTGTAAAGCTAATGCCTTTTGCTGAAGTGAGTGAATTTGCAGCTAGCAAGTGCTGTATGCAAGTTGCTGAAGTGAGTGAAATTGCAGCTAGCAAATTGTCCCTGCCGGGTTTCTAAAATGGCCGACGTGAAATGTTTGTTGTGTAATGTACGTAACCATACAAAACAGTGTCCCTTCAGGCCATACTATGATCACGACCCTGGAGGAGAGCCGTACCCACAGATGAATTTAGTATGCGGGGCCTGTCGTGAAGTAGGTCACATTGGAGATGTGTGCCCCAAAATTTTCAAAGACAAACAGCTGCAAAAGCAAGCAACGCCCTGTGAGTGCAAGCAAGATGTGGAAGCTGATAACAGTGAGTGTGTGCCCAGTACCACTGATATCTCTGGAGCTAATAAAGCAAAAAGAAAGAAAACTGTTCCTCAAGTCACAGGGGAAGTGAACGAGCCACTTGAACCTGCACTGTCAGGACATGCGTCAGAAAGGCGCCGAGATGAGCAACAGCCCATAGGGCCTGGCGCAATCGTCCCAGGAATGACGACACGCCTAGAGATGACAAAGGCTACTGCTACCATCATAGGCAGAGAGCCAAGCGAATCAAAGAAAACAAGAACTGACTGGAAACTATGCTATGAGATGTCCCAGAAAGATGTGCAAAACTTCATCACAGAGTTAGGGGTTTCTCGGCAAGAGGCTAGCGCGCTTAAAGCAGAGCTGGAACTCTCACGCCATGAGGTCTACGCTCGCAGCACAGAGCTGTGTACATTGAAGGAAACCTATGAGAATACCCTGAGTAATTTAGAGACTGTAAAAAGAGAGAATGTAAGTCTGACACAGAAAAATTCAGACTTGACTGACCAGATCAGTGAAGGTGATGAGAAGCTTCACCAAGCAGAAAAAGTGGAGAAGCAATTGATCCAGGAAAAGTTAGAAATGCAGGAAGCACTGCAGAATACAGAATCAGCGGCGATCCAGGCGACACAAACTGCAGAGCTCCAAAAAATGGAGGCGCTGATGCAAACCCAGAGCAAGCACCAGATAGAGGTGAAGACCCTGAGGGAGGTCTGGCACGATCAGGTTGAAGAGCTGCAGAAGCAGATGGCTGAGCGCGAGATACAGTGCGCCAAGAGAGAGGAGATCTCCGTCCGTCAGGTGGTCTGCCTGACATTGCGCTATGAAAGCGAGATGGCCGATATCTACAAGCAGCTGGACCACACGACAAATGAGGGGGCCCGGCTGCAGCTGGAGCTGGACAAGACCCAGAAGGAGCACCTGCAGCTGCAGGTCAAGAATAGAGAAAATGAAACAGAGTTAAACCTCGCTCTGAAACAGATGACGGACATGGGAGAAGCGGCTAAAGTGGTTCAGTCGGGCTATCAATCCTACCTCCTAACCAAGCAAGCTGTACGTTCCTATACGTGTATCTTCAATGCTGTTGCAATATTACGATTTGCTATAAAGATGAAGTTGGAGAAAGAGATTCCAAGGCTAAAAGAGACACGGTCACAAAAGGAGACCAGGGAACGTAAACTCAATGCCCTCACTGATGACAAAGAGGAAGGAGAAAGAATTGACTTTGATTGTGCTGCTGTTATTCCAGAAACAGATAGGCACCCTTCTGAGAATATTCTCCCTGATCTGGGATTCAAAAATCCAGATCCTCAATTTCATTTACGTTGTCCAGAAGATTATCAAACTAGTGGACACACCCAGGACACCACAGAAGATGTTTTAGCCAAGTGGGTGGCAGTTCCTGAAAACACAAACTTGTTGACAGATCCTGATGACGTGGTTAATATGGACTACGTTTGTACAGAGGCAACTAGGTCTCCAAAACCCAAAGGCCTGGTAATGGCCACAAAAGGGAAATCAAAGATTGTTAAGAAAAAACAACGAAGGTTAACACGGCGCCTGAATAGTTCCATATCTCACCAATCTGGACCACACTGTGGAGCCAATGAGAATCCGGTCCAAGGGTCTCATCAGAAGCTAAAGAAACAGTCCAGTCATTTGCAGGTTGCAGCGGGCTATGAAATAAAGTCAAAGGATGCAAGAGACTGGAAGTAAAAAAAAAAAAAAAAATGTTTGGGGGAACTGACCGATTTATTTTTTTATTACACGTGTGGACTATGTCACGGACACTTAACTATGCAAATAAGCATTTTGTCAATATTACAATGTTATATTGGTTCTCTGTGTTGAAAATGTAGCTAAACTACAAATTAATATACAGGGTTGATGGCCCTTTTTGTTGGTAAATATATGAGATTCATATTCTAGAGTAGAAAAACCCAGGGAGGTAATAGAAATTGTCTGGTTTTGTGAATATATTTAGCATATCCTGGGTTGTAAGAATGTGTGCTAGACATTTATTTTTCAAAATAGTTCCCTAATATAGAGCAACAAAATATGTTTGCCAAGTATAGTCTCTTATGACAAAAACTATTGTCCATAATTGCCGTGGGAAAAAAAAAAGTTAATATTCGTGTCATGTGAATACTTAATGTTGTACTGAGGAGTTAGCTCAAGTATTTCAGGTAGGACGCTCACCCCAGTGAGGTCCATGGCCGCTCACCCCAGTAGGTGTGAGCTGGGGAGGGGGATATGTGACATAGTCCAAAGATGTGAGGCAGCTTTCTGCCCCATTTTAGAGCAGAAAGTGCAGGAATAGTTACAAATGATCCGTTCCACAGCTTCCCATTAACTCAGGCAGCTGGATGGAAAATCCAGACCACAGATTACCATGGCTCTAGTTCTCCCTCACCTGCTCTTCTAATCACATGCACAGGTACGACCCTGTGTGAGTGCCAATCCAAAAATAGGTATCTTTTCCTTGGATTTCTTTATAGAATGTCTGTTGTCTGGTCACAGTTCCTCCCCTGTGTCCCCATCTCAAGTGGTGATCTCCACCTCAGTCCAACTCAGTAAAAAGTGAATACATTTATTACATAAAAAATAACGCTGCACTTACACAATGGTTTGATTGCATCGGTGCCTGCAGGGTCTGTTTCCAGCTTAAGACTCAGGATTAGTCCCCACTTCCGCATCCGGATACTGGG
>WSYH01007273.1:0-33807 GCA_036426205.1 Ascaphus truei
TAATACGAGCTTGAGACAAAAGGTGGCACTGAGTGCTCATTTGCATGTCATTTCCCAGAATCCCTTGCTGCAGTGGAAGTGCTGTATGCTGGGTGACAATGGGGAAAGACAGGGTTGCAGACCTGTCTAAGACATGCAAATGAACATACAGTAATATTTACAGTTGCTATATATATATATATATATATATATATATATATATATATATATATATATATAGTATATACACACACATGATGAACCAATATACAAATAAATGTAGAAGGGTTATCAAAACCATACTGTACTACAAATAACACTTCTCCATACAGACACACAACATTACAATGAATTTCCTTTAATAATCCTAACTGATCTTACAATCTAAATCATCAAATGCCAATGCAAGCAAAATACAAATACCTCCAAACAAGTAAACTATTTTAACCAATCAAGTAAACAAAAATCAATTAGCAATCATTATTTACATCCCTAAACAATTGACAGTCCATCCCGAACAATGAAACAATTAACTAATTCACGCCTGGAGCAGAACAATTTAGCATGTGAAAAAATATAAGTACCAACCAGAATACAAACTTAAAAACCAAGGCTAACCCTGAACACAAGCACACAATACAATATCAACAATTACATCTATCTAATTTTAAAATAATTTAAACACACAATAAAGCATAGCAGCATAGACAAATTAATTTAAAACACATCAAATCAAGCTTTTTAAACAACATCATTTCTTACCCTGTATGTATATATCTCTCTAGACATACATACATACATACATACAGTGGCAAGAAATGATATACCACAAAAAAAAAATACACATGTTAAAAAAGGTTTTTAAAAAATTAACAAGTTAAATAAAATACATTTCTTTAGTTCACTTACCATTACTTGGCCCCACCAACTCCCGTTGCGTACCTTACTCACGAACCAATCCACCAGGCACAGGAACCCATAAAATAATAAACCATAAAAAAATAAACATTACACTAAAAATCCAAATCAATCCACGGGTCTTCTAATTGTAATCCATCTTCATCTGTATTCTTCTTTCTTCTATCTTCTTCCGGGCGGGGTCTTCTTCCCGTCTTCGGCCACGCCCTGGCCTTCTTCTTCTGTAGGAGGTCCTTCCTCCTCGGCGTCTGGCTTCAAAATGAGATGACATAGGCTTTTAAAGGCCTATGACGTCACATTTTCATCATATGGTTCCCACGGCCCTGATTGGGCCGTGAAAACCATGTGTTTTGGCCGATAAAAATAAAAATGATGACGTCACTTAAAGGCAATGAAAGCACAGCCAATCAGAATGGCTTTGCTTCAATTGCCTTTAAGATGACGTCATGAAAAGAAACATGGCCGTCCTCACATGGTATGGTAGCCAATCAGAGCGTGGGAACTCCATCCCTACTCTGATTGGCTCTAGTATACCATGTGACAGAGGCTGGAAGAAAAGTGCATGCAGCTAGAGACAAAAATAGTATCCAACAGCGCAATATGTATGAGTATAAATAGCTGTAAAGTTTATATCCCCAAGTAATAACTATGCACATAAAGAAAGGTAAATAGTAACATCCCCTTGGATAGTATCAATAAATGCAAACAAAGGTTTAATGTATGCATTATGTAAAAACACACATCAGTGTGTATCTAAATTATGAGTCAAATAGAATCAGCCAAAGTTTGAATTGAAAATATCCCTATAAAAGGCTGTAGCCTAACTGATTGTGATAATATACACAAAAAAAAGAGGAAATATAAATCTCATAATTTGTAAAAGTTACATGTTGAAACTGTTGGTATGATGTAGTAACAATCTATAGCAAGGAATGAGATATTAATATCATAATTAATCTTTCACAATAATCCTGGAAGCCAATCAACAGAGCAGTATAAAGCGACAGATCCCAGGGTAAGACACTGTATCAGAGGAAGAACTTCAGATCCCACTCGGTGTTTAGTTCTTGGGGTTGGAGTGTACCCAGAGTGCAGATCCAGAATGCCTCTGTCTGATGCAGCGTCCTAGCGCTATTGCCACCTCTCTTAGGAATAGGAATATATTCCAACGCTGAGCATTTAAAGACCGTAGAGAACCTAATTGACATTCTAAAAAATGTTTGGACACTGGATGGTTGGTATCCTTAGTGGAAATTAATCTCATGTTCCTGTATATGTATCTTTAGTAACCTTGTGGTTAATCCCACGTACTGCTTAAGACAGTCACATGTGAAAAGATACACTACATGGTTCATCTGGCATGTAATAAAGGATTTAATTACATATTTGTATGTTTAGTCTTTATTCTCAAAAGTAGTTGTTTTCTAAACATAAGATCAAATGTTACAATGTCCACATTTACAGGTATGTGTTACGCCGGTGCTGCCCGCAGACCAGACCCGTCCCTTATACTGAGGTGGGGACGTATAGGAACACACACCCGCAGCAGAAGGAGCGTGTCCGGAGTGTGGTGAATTAGGCGTTGCCAGGCCAGGTGGTGTTTGCTAGCAATACATGCCGGTACCGGTTAAAGAAGTTCCTTAGTCGTAGTCCAAGCCGGGATTGAGGGGTATTAGAGTGAGCGTTATCCAAGGAGTGCCGAGATCGAGAGCCAGAGGGGGTAGTCGTACAAGCCGTGTCAGAACCTGTGAAAACACTAAGAGAATCCTGAAGTACTTCCATGCAGAGACTATGTCGAGCAAAGACTGAGAGCATAGAGGAGCTAGATAAAGCAGGAAGGTCCAATTAGGAACGTAGGCGGGACAGGAAGAGCTACAGGGAGACACTGCAGATTGGTGCAGGCATAACAGGCCAGGTGAGACTTGTTGGTAACCTGAGTATGCCCGTGCGGCTTGCGGGGGCGGAGCCTGAGGTCCGGGGGATGGGAAGAAGAGTGTGCAGACTGAGGAGCTCCGTAACGCGTGCACGCGTGTGGACTGAGCCAGTGGATGGTGCAGGTGTGCGCGCGGGAGGGCGTGGGTGCGCCTGGCGCTGAGTAGAGGAATCGCCGAGGGAAGTGAGTGCTCTGTGTGGGGATCGCGGAGAACGCCGATTCCTGACAGTATCCACCTCCTCAGGAATGGCCTCAGGACGGTCCATGAACGGTTTCTCTGGAAACTTTTACCTGAAGGACTTAAGATGGGCTGGGGCATGAATGTCCTTTAAATGTACCCAGGATCTCTCTTCAGGGCCAAAGCCCTTCCACTGCACCAAGAACTGGAGCTGGCCCATGGATAGGCGAGAATCCAAAAGAGAGTGAACTTCGTATTCCTCGTTATTTTGGACAGTAATGGGGTCCGGTTTACGAGTCTGATCCGGAAAGAAGTGACTGGTGATGAATGGTTTTAAGAGGGATACATGAAAGACATTGGGAATCTTAATACTGGGTGGTAGTTGGAGACGGAATGCCACAGGATTGATTTGTTCACTAATAGGGAAGGGACCCAGGAACTTAGGTGCCAATTTTGGAGATGGTACCTTGAGGTGGATATTCTTAGAGGAGAGCCATACCAAATCCCCTGCTTGTAACTGGGTGCCGAACGACGACGACGATCGGCCTGTAGTTTCGATCTGCGGGAGGAGTTGAGAAGGATAGACTGAATCCTAGACCATGCGGTTTGGAGGGCAGTAATGCGTTCATCTATGGCTGGAACTCCAGATGGGATGTTGGAGATGGGTAGGCAGGGGGGTGGAACCCATAATTTATAAAGAAGGGCGACTCCCGGGTGGCTTCATTTTTAGCACAATTGACAGCGTACTCTGCCCAAGGAAGGAGTTGAGCCCAATCATCCTGTGAATCGGATATGAAACATCTCAGGTATTTCTCCAGGGATTAATTGATTCTCTCTGTTTGTCCATTGGACTGTGGATGATAGGTGGAAGAGAAAGAAGAAGAGATGCCCAATCTCTTGGTGAAAGTTCTCCAAAATTTGGATACAAATTGAGAACCTGTCAGAAACAATGGACGAAGGAATCCCATGAATCCGGAAAATCTGCTCCGTAAAGATAGCAGCAAGGGCGGGGGATGAGGGTAATCCCTTAAGTGGAATAAAATGGGACATCTTTGAGAACCTGTCCACGACCACCAAGATAGTGTTCATTCCTCTGGACCTGGGCAACGCCACAATGAAGTCCATCGAAATGTGGGACCAGGGGCGGTCGGGAACTGGAAGAGGTAACAGAAAACCCTGAGGCTTTTGACGGAGAGTCTTGCTTTGAGCGCACGTGGGACAGGCGTGGGTAAACTCCAGAATATCTTGAGACATCCTTGGCCACCAGAAATTCCGACGAATGAGATCAGTAGTCTTCTTAAAACCTGGATGACCTGCAGATTTAGAGGAGTGACCCCAAGACAGGACCTCTGGAACAAATTTGGAGGGTACAAAGAGTTTGTTGTCGGGAACGACCAAGTCCTTGGGAATGCGTCTCTGGGAGTGCAAAATCTTGTCAAGATTCTTGAAAGTAGACGTGGCGAGAATCTTCTCTTGTGGAAGGATGGTCTCCAAAGGTTCCTCTGGTCTCTCTTCAGAAGAATGTATTCGGGAGAGTGCGTCTGCGTTCTTGGTCCCGGGGATATAGGAAAGGTGAAAATCGAATCGAGAAAAAAAAAGAGCCCAACGAGCCTGTCGTGGACCAAGGCGTCGAGCATTTTCTATGTAAAGAAGGTTCTTGTGGTCCGTGAGAATAGTAAATGGCTCTTTCGACCCCTCCAGCAGGTGTCTCCACTCTTGAAGAGCCATCTTCACTGCCAGAAGTTCCCTGTTACCCACGTCATAGTTCCTCTCGGCAGATGAGAATTTCTTGGAAAAATATGCACAGGGATGTAACTTATCTTGAGGCGTGGGTCTCTGAGAAAGAACGGCTCCAGTGCTTCAATCAGAAGCGTCGACCTCCAGGACGGAGGGAAGTTCAATGTTGGGATGACGGAGAATAGGTGCGGATATAAAAGCTTCCTTGAGTGTCTCGAAGGCGGAGATGGCCTGATATGACCAAGCAGAAGGATCAGCTCCTTTTTTGGTGAGCGCAGTGAGAAGTGCCACGATGGTAGAAAAACTCCTTATAAACTTACGATAGTAATTAGCAAACCCTAAAAAACGTTGTATGGCCTTGAGAGAATTGGGTCTTGGCCATTCAGTGACTGCTTGAAGTTTACCGGCATCCATCATAAAACCTTCATCAGAAATTATGTACCCCAGGAACGGAGTAGATGTCTGATGAAAGGTGCACTTCTCCAGTTTGGCGTACAAATGGTGTTCACGGAGACGGGAAAGGACGTAGGAGGTATGGCGTATATGGTCCTGGAGATCTTTGGAAAAAATCAGGATATCATCCAAGTATACTATAACAAAAATATTGAGTACCTTACGAAAGACGTCGTTGATGAAATCCTGGAAGACAGCAGGAGCATTACATAAGCCGAAGGGCCTTACAAGATACTCGTAGTGTCCGCTACGCGTGTTGAAGGCCGTCTTCCATTCATCCCCCTTCCTGATGCGCACCAGGTTATAGGCACCACGTAGGTCCAACTTGGAAAAAATCTTGGCCCCCTGTAATTTATCGAACAGTTCGGTAATAAGGGGAGGGGGTAACGATTTTTAACAGTTATGCGGTTCAAACCCCTGTAATCGATGAAAGGCCTCAAGGACCCGTCCTTTTTCTTGACGAAGAAAAACCCAGCCCCTGCTGGAGAATTGGAGTAACGAATAAAGCCTTTCTTGAGAGTCTCCTGGATATATTCATCCATAGCATGAGATTCTGGTAACTACAAGGGGTAGGTCTTGGACTTTGGTAGGGAGTAACCTGGAACCAGATCGATCGGACAATCGTAAGTCCTGTGTGGCGGCAGAAGGTCTGACTGTACTTTATTGAAAACGTCACGGAATTGGTGGTAAACAGAAGGTAGAATAACTTCAGGAACAGAGGTATTGGCCAGCAGTCGAGGCGGAAGTATGGCTGGTGGAGATGGCTCCTCTGACCTTGACCTCCAAGTAATAGGGTCTTGGGATGTCCAGTTGATGAGAGGATTGTGCTTCTGCAACCAAGGTAAGCCGAGAGTGACTGGAGTTCTGGGAGCGTGGATTACATCAAAGGCCAAGTTCTCCTCGTGGGAGTGAGAGAAAAGGGTGATGGGGCAAGTCTCCAAGGCAATGTATGCTGGGGTGAGCGGAAGGTTGTCGATCCCAACCAAGGCAACGGGAGACTTCTTCCTAACGAGTGGAATCTGGTTCTGTTTAGTGAAGGTTTGGTCCATGAAATTTCCTCCCGCGCCGGAGTCGATAAATGCCGCAGTGGAGGTGCGGAAGGTAGGACCCGAGAGAGAAACGGGAATGGTCAATTTTTTGGGAAGTTCCTTCCTGGAAAGGGGACAAGGAGATTTAGCACCCAGGGAGTGCCCCTTCGTACTCACTGGGATCGGTCGTTTCCCGGGCGTAGTGGACATTCATGGACCAGATGTTCGGAGGATACGCAGTAATAACATAATCCACCGGCTTGGCGAGCTTGCTGCATCGGTGTCCGGGAATGCTGGACGCCAAGTTGCATCGGCTCAGGAGCCTCCAGAGCGGGTAGCGGGGAGACGGCAGGTCCTGGGGTTGGAGAGAATCTGGGAGAAGGAGCATGGAAGGGCATAAATCGGGGAATCTGGCGCTGGAGGTGGCGTACCTGAAGGCGCTGATCCACTCAATTGGCTTGGGAGATGAGTTCCTCCAGAAGCCCTGGCCTGGGTTGTGAGGCGAGCTCGTCCTTCACGGAATCCGTTAAGCCTCGCCAGAAGACTGAGACCAAAGCCTCCTGGCCCCATCGTGTCTCAGCTGCTATGGTCCTGAACTCCAAGGCGTACTGGGCCACGGAACGACGTCCCTGGGAAAGCTCAAGCAAAGAGTCAGAGGCAGTTTCTTGGTGTGCGGGGGTATCGAAGACCTGTCGAAAGTCTCGTCTAAAGGCTGCGTAGTCGCGGGTCATATCGGGACGTAGTTCCCAAATTGGGGAGGCCCATGCCAGTGCTTTCCCTAAGCAGGCTGTAAACATACGCCACTTTCTTGCGACCAGTGGAATACTGCTGCGGAGCCATCTCAAACTGGATCTCGCATTGATTGAGGAAACCGCGGCAGGCGTGCGGATCCCCCGCATATGGTTTAGGTGCCGGGATCTTCGGACCCGAGGTCGCGGCGCATACTGGTTCTGGCGACAGTGGCGGTGCGGCAACAGGTGGTGCCTGAAATGAAATGTCCTGTACCTGTTGAGTGAGAAGAGCCATTTGGTCCGTTAGGGCCTGGACTTGTTGATACATGGCCGTCATCATGGAGGTCATGTCAGTCTGGTCTGCGTCTTGTGGGCTCGACATAATGTTACGCCGGTGCTGCCCGCAGACAAGACCCATCCCTCATACTGAGGTGGGGACGTATAGGAACACACACCCGCAGCAGAAGTAGCGTGTCCGGAGTGTGGTGAATTAGGCGTTGCCAGGCCAGGTTGTGTTTGCTAGCAATACTTGCCGGTACCGTTTAAAGAAGATCCGTAGTCGTAGTCCAAGCCAGGTTCGAGGGGTATCAGAGTGAGCGTTGTCCAAGGAGTGCCGAGATCGAGAGCCACGGGGGGTAGTCGTACAAGCCATGTCAGAACCTGTGAAAATACTAAGAGAATTCTGAAGTACTTCCATGCAGAGACTATGTCGAGCAAAGACTGAGAGCATAGAGGAGCTAGATAAAGCCGGAAGGTCCAATTAGGAACGTAGGCGGGACAGGAAGAGCTACAGGGAGACACTGCAGATTGGTGCAGGCATAACAGGCCAGGTGAGACTTGTTGGTAACCTGAGTATGCCCGTGCGGCTTGCGGGGGTGGAGCCTGAGGTCCGGGGGATGGGAAGAAGAGTGTGCAGACTGAGCGCGCTCCGTAATGCGTGTTCGCGTGTGGACCGAGCCAGTGGATGGTGCAGGTGTGCGCGCGGAAGGGCGTGGGTGCGCCCGGCGCTAAGTAGAGGAATCGCCGAGGGAAGTGAGTGCTCTGTGTGGGGATCGCGGAGAACGCCGATTCCTGACAGTATGTGAGCCCTTAAGTAATGGAAAAAATCCTTTATTTCTAGTCATACTGCATGTCTGGAACATACTAGGTAAAATATGATTACCAATCGTGTGGGATTTTGAAAAAAATATTTTGGGATCATAAGAGACCATGGGGGCTATGCACTAAGCTCCGTGCTTTTGCGTCTGAAACAAAAAAGCACGTCCGATAAAAAGTGAAGCCGGAGACGTGATTCACTAAGGCCTTGAGCCCATTTTCTATCGGACAGGCCAAAAACTGGCTTATCGTACATGCAAGCTTTTCCCCCTGCTAGCATTCTTAAACTTTACGTACGCTAGCTGATAGAAAAAAAAGCCGCTAGGAACATTTGCATGGAGATTCTGTATCTCCATGCAAGGCTGTTACAGGCGATCGTACACAAAACAAATGATTTTAATAATAGTGTACATGAGCAGGGAGTCTCCGGAGCTGAACCGCATTGGTTTCAGGTCCGGGGGACCCCCTACTTCAGGAGATACAGACCCCGTTATGGGGTGCCGGTATCCCCTGCACTTTGAAAGCTTCCGCGTCACATGACCGGGACATTTAAATTCTGCAGGGGTTACCGGCACCCCATAAAGGAGCCTGTATCTCCTGAAGTAGGGGGTCCCCGGACCTGAAACCAATGCGGTTCAGCTCCGGAGACCCCCTACACATCTACACTACTGTTAAAACACACATATCAATATACAATAATTCCTTACCTTAGCGGCTATCCGCTATGGTATTGAAGCTGCATTAATGTACATTTTAATAATAGTGTGCAGGAGCAGGTGGTCCCCTGAACTGAACAACATTGATTTCTGCCTCAGAGACCCCCTGCTTCCCGAGTTACAGGCCCCGGTATGGGGCATCAGAGGCCAATGTCGCCACCATCTTTATAGCGTCCAAGACGCAACGTGGGCTCTATAAAGATGGTGGCGACACTGGCACCGATGCCCCAAACCGAGGCTTGTAACTCGTGAAGCAGGGGGTCCCTGAGGCAGAAATCAATGCGGTTCAGCTCGGGACCCCCTGCTCCCGCACACTTTTAATAAAAATACATTAATGCAGCTTCCTTACCTTAGCGGCTATCCATTAAGGCAAGGAAGGGGTTAAGGCACAATAGCATGTTTATTGGGGACAATTGTCCCCAGTAAACATAGCAATATACAACACACATCCCCCTAACACATACAATACAGTAATGGGCAAAATAACTATTATCCAGATATGGATAATAGATTATTTGCCCATTATGAAACACATAAAACATGCATAAATAAAAACATGAAATCTTAATCTGAAAAACACCACATTGCATCTTACAATTAAACCAGCAGCTAGACAAATGTATATCAAATGTCACACAATTGCATTGAGTCTGTACACGATGCAATTAATCTGTGCATCATGTAACACTATGCAAAATCAATTTCAAAATAAAATACACTATGAACAATGTCCCCTAACCATCAATACCATCCACAAAATCAAATAGAAAGTAAGCAACATAAATAAATTTACCATCAATCAATCAATTTCCCAAACCAATTACAATCCAATCCAAATCAATTATACAATTCCCTATTCAATTCCTAAAGCCAAACCATTGCCAAAATAATTCTAATTGAAAGTAATCACTATCATTCAAATCTAACTACCAGAAATAAGCCATTAAAAATAACATGTAACTAAATAAAAATTACATTACACACACCAATGTATAAATAAAGCTGCTAAATACATTAGAAATACATGATATACATAAACATTAGCAAAACAATCATTTATTATCCCTGTATGTATATCCATAGATATATACCTAACATACAGGGGCAATAAATGTAACGCGTAGCTCACTACAAACTAAGCGCGACCGCGGTGCTGAGGTACACTACCGACACGTTTAATTCGAGCACGGCTAGCACCGCAAGCCGGGGGATGCCTCGGCGTGCTAGCCGCACTCCCTCAGCGTGCCGCGCATCACCGATGCGCGGTCACGCGTCATCGGGTGCCTGCGTCCCCTGCACGCGCGTCCAGGGCTCCCCGAGGGAGCCCTGGTGTCCCGCGATGTGGGGGACGGCGGCAGGGGGTTCCGGGGGACCCGGCAGACCCGGCAGCGGGAGGGAGAGCGCCCCGATCGGAGGGCGCTCTTCCGCTGCTTCGGCGCGCGCCCGGCACCCTCCGGCGCGCGCCAGGTTACTGCTGCGGCCGAGAACGGGCAAATGCTCGAATAAACTCGGCCGCAGCAGTAGGGAATTGAGAAACGCCAACCCACAGCCACGAGGGCGCGTCTAGGATGTAGATTGGTCGTGCAAGCAGGATCAGGGTTAGAGAGTGTAGAGTAGTCGTATATACTTGCCAGGTCAGGATTGGAAAATAGCAGATCGTTGGGGTTCTTTGCCAAGGTCAGGATTGTAGAAGAGCGGATCGTCGGAGTACTTTGCCAAGGTCAGGATTGTAGAAGAGCGGATCGTCGGAGTACTTTGCCAAGGTCAGGAGCAGAGAGAAACAGAGTCCAAGTAACTAGCAGGGTTCAGGCAACAAAGGGTTAATCAGGCAGACAAGGCAAAACAAGGTATCAGGAACATAATGCAGCAAGGCACGGCGTCACACTGACTATGCTCAGCAAAGGTAAGCTGGAAGTGCAGGGTATATATAGAAGGAGGCTCCAATACATACAGGTGCGTCCAATGATGCAGCCGATTAGGTAGGAGGTTGCTTGCAGCCTGCACATGTCACAGGGTTCAGAGGGCAGGACTTGGAGTGTGTGATACTCCCACGCCGGTTCCTTGAGACATCAGAGCGGGGGCGGAGCCTGGAACGCATATCACTGCCATGCTGGTGTTGTTTACCAACAGAGCGGGGACGGAGCCTACCGCGCGCATCAGCGGGGAGACTAGACGAGCGCCCATGACGTACAGCCAGATGAGGGACGCCGGAACGGCGAATCCTCACAGTACCCCCCCCTCTAGGAGCGACCTCTGGGCGACTCCATGAAGGCTTATCCGGAAATTTGGAATGGAAGTTACGGATCATCCTGGAAGCATGAACATGATGACTACGAACCCAGGATCTTTCCTCTGGGCCGTAACCTTCCAATGTACCAAATACTGTAATGAGCCTCTTGAGAACTTTGAGTCCAGAATGGATTGTATTTCATACTTAGGTTGGCCTTGTACCATATGAGACGAAGTGGGAGGCGAATGAACCGAGTGAGTATTCTGGACCACTGGCTTAAGCAACGAGACGTGAAAAACGGATGGGATCCGCATAGAAGGAGGTAACGCAAGACGATACGCCACAGGATTAATCCTTTCTGAGATAGAAAAAGGACCGAGAAATTTAGGTGCAAACTTCATAGACGGTAGCTTCAGCCTTATGTTCTTGGATGAGAGCCAAACCTTGTCGCCAATCTTGAATTCCTGAGCAGGTCTACGGTGGCGATCAGCCTGGGTCTTCTGCCTATTGGTAGCAGTCTTGATGTTTGCCTGAACCTTTTTCCAAAGATCTTGCAATGCTTCCTGTTGCCGAACTCCTGCTTGGACAATGTTTATTCTGACGTCTCCTATCCTGACCCTGGCTTGTACAACGACGATGCTGTCTTCTCCAATCCAGACCCTGCTACGTACGACTATGAACTGCGCAATCCGGATCAGCCTGCAAGGTTTAAGGTCGGTGCTTTTACAACCCTACCTCAGCTACGCGGTCCGACCCGAGTTTGTGGCGAGCACAACCGTGACAGTATGCTCGGCCCCACAAACTCGGACCGTCCTGTGGTGAGGGTTGGTAAGTTTCTGTCTGAACTCCTGTCCGGCCCGCAGACCAGTCCCAGTACCTATGCGAAATACTACCTCAAATGGGAGATCCGTTTATGTTTGAAGGTTTAACCCCTTTGCAAAAAGAATGCCGTAAAGATCTCTTTTTGAAGGCTTATCGCCTCAAGTACTTAAAACAGCTTCTGGCCGCTAGTATTCTCTTCCCTGATTCCCCTTTGTCCTGGGATAATGTGAATCCTGTGAAACTGGCCACCGCCTGTAATACACTCCATGCCCTGGCTTTATCATTGGACATTTACGTAGTACCAGAGGATCCTCTCCTCATGTTTGCTCACGTACAAAAGATACTCTGCATACTTTCTATAACATTGGACATTTGCATAAGAGAACAGGATTCCATCCTCGCCAGCTGCGCTGACGCTTGGCGGTCCCGCTCTGCTGCCAGTCCTGTTGCTAAACCTGGGAGCATCTTGTGGCCTGTGACACTTCACGGGCAGGGCTTGTGGCCTGTGACACTTGTGAACAAGTTGGTACACAGTGCACAACTGATGGTTGCTCCGTTTCATGTTTGTGTTTTTTTAGTTTGTGTCCAAAAACTGGTCAGTAGTAACTGCTTGTGCATTTGTCTTTTTGGTGCCTCCTTTGTAGGTGTCAGCTCCAGACTTTCTACAGATGGCAGCGGTTGAATATTGAGAGGAACATGCACATAACTTTCAGCTACTGTACCGGTAACATCCCGACCTGGGGAATGAATATCAGATGCAAGGGGTGAAAAATTAGCAGCATCTAAAGATCCTTCCTCTGATGGGTTAAAGTTGAAATGATGTGCTGCTGTAGTCATTCTCAAGTGATTAGCTTGGGTTAGCTGAACAACTACTGCTTCTAATGTCGTGTTTAATTTTTGTATCTGTTTAGGAACTTCAATGAAGACTCTGTGGAGATGTGACAATTGTGATATCGTTTCTTCCTGCAGTGATATCATCCTTTCGTGCACTGACATCAGATCTGAATGGCGACGATTTTCTGCTTCAACAATTTTTTCTTCAGAAGCTGCTATTGCTGCGTATGTGTTAATTGCTGGAGGAATGGCCTGTGTTACTCTTTGAATAGGAACCTCTTCATGGTCACTTGATTGCATTTCTGTGTCTTTGGCATCATCATGTTCTAAAAATAAATGAACACATGATGAAATGGCATGGTAATGTCTGCTGTTTTACTATGTAATTATACACTGTGCTAACAACTAACACCTAACATGTTTCCATACGTTTTATGACGTCACATTAAAATGTACCTTGACTTAAGAATTATGTGTGGGCTCAGTGTGAAATAAGAATGAATGAAAGGTTGCACAAACCTCACAACTCCTACATGATACTTTACATCACAAACACAATACGTGTTCTCTTAAAAAAACTTCATTTTCAATGACACTAAGTGATCCAATTTAAATAACATGTCAAAAACAATTAATTAACATTACAACATAACATATATAAATGAACATATTATATGTCCTGCACCTCATACACTCTTCTTCCAGGTGCGATGAGCTGCATGACCCCGGTGAAGACACTTGTTCAGTCTCAGGTGACACATGTCCTCCAGGAGCAACTATATAGAACAATAACATCAGTTGTTAATGGACATGTGTACATAATGAACATTGAATGAGTGTATCTTGAGTATTTATGGCTAACTAACAGCATCACTTCATGAACTGAAAATGTGTGTGGCAAACTGAACATTAATCGTTGTAATAACAATGTACATGCCAGTGTACTTTGGACTTTTTACTTCATTAACATACAACATACAATGTTTATGCAGTAATGTGTTAGCAAAATATAAAGAATATTGGACATACCCTGCATATGTTGTGCAGTAATATCACATTAATAATGTACATCACTATCATGAGATCAACGTTGACAATGCTTATCATTAAGTAGGTAATATTGGAAAATGTATTGTTTTTGTTACAGGATATGTGTGCTACATTAATAGAAGCTGTTGCAGGCCTGAATGTGGCTGCCAGTCAACAACACAACACATGCAGTGTGTCGCTCACAGATGCTACGTGTGTGATAATGTGGTGTTGATCTAAGTTGAACAAGAGATCTGAGTGAAGGAATGTGTAACGTACGCTTTGATACATAATGGTTCGGTGGGTGAATTTGTACATAGAGTTACCATTTCAAATGACTGTGATTAACTTCTGTTTAGCTTGTAAGGTTTTAAGAACTGTAGTCCCTCCCCCAAAAACTAACATCACCCTGACCTTTCAATTAATTCAAGCAGCAGAAAATGGTGTCAACAAAGTTGACCCTACCATGACCCTGTTATTTGGCTGTGTGCACAACCCCACCCCCTGAGTTCACGTGTATGCTGTGATGACATATTAATTGCAGCTGCTTGAACACAATGGTAGATGAGCTAAATAGTAGTCTGAAGTGTGCTACCTATGAACACAATTACATAACATATGCAACGTGTGCCTCATTATGCTCTCTGTATATGAGATGAAGCAAAAAAGAACCTTTTTCTAAACAAAAGCAAATGTGTTAGTGCAAGTGATGTTTGTTGGCCGTTGCATGCAATATCTTCGATGCATGATTTGAAGAGGCAGTAATGTCGTGTTTGTAGGTGTTAAATAAATTCACTATAAATTACTATTATATATATGTATGTACTGCAACAGTACATATTAATGTTTGCTCATTTGCATGTCTTAGACATGTGTGCAACCCTGTTGTTCCCCATATTCTGCCAGCATAAATTGCTTCCACTGCAGCAAAGGATTGTGGGAGATGACATGCAAATGAGCACGCAGTGCCACGTTATATATTATTTAGTGATTGTAGTAGGACAACGAAATATAAATATATATTGATAGATATATATATAGAGAGAGACATATATACATATATAGATGTAGGTATGGTTCTATTGGGAAGAAAGTATAAATAGCAGCGGAAATATATAAAATAATTGTAACCTACGACACGCCTAGTACAGTAACATTTCTCACCTGGTGGAAATTCTGACGAATAAATTCCAATATCTCTGTCACCTGCCAAACCCTCAACGACGACGGGAAGTAATTTTTCCCGAAGCCGCTCCTCCAATGGAGTTAAGATGAGACGTTTTGCTAGCGGGCCACCTCCAGTGCCAGAAGCATGCAAGCGTTGTTGTTGTATTTTTTTTTTAAATTTTGCCCTAATATCATCAAATCTCTTGCGACAATTATTCTTGTCCCTGACACGATTCCCACACGCATTCACACCAAGTAGTATTTCTCTCCATTTTTCTGTTTTGGATGCTGAACTTGTCTGCGCTTGAAATACATAAAAAATATATGACGTTAATTCTTACTAATACAACGAACCATTTCCTACAATGCTAGGTGTTCCAAGAGATACCAAACATGCTTGTTTAGGTGTAATATGTGTAGCCCATGAGCATTCACTTGTAAACATAGACATGTAATGAAGCTTGCATTAATATTGTATGAAGTTTGCACAAATTGAACAACTGAGTGTTCTTGTCGTTGTTCTTGTAAAGCATGATTAAAATATGTGTTTACAACAAAAGTTAAATTGCTAGACATTATGGACCCATATTTGCATATTATGACACCTCACATGACCTAGGATAACATGTATTTGAATAATGAATGCAAAGGTAGACTTACATACTAAATGGCCAAACAGACTGTCGTAGTGCTCCAGAATCCCAGTGACAAGAGCTGTGTTTTCGTTGTCATTTAAGCGAGGATTACGTGGATGCTCCACACGTTTCTTCCGAGCACGTTTAGGCTCAGAGCTTGGCTGGTGCTGACTGGACTCTCCTTCTTCCAATGGAAGAGACTCCAAAAGCTGGCCACCAGCAAGCACGCCACCACCAGACACCCCATCAGCAACTGACCCACCAGCAGCACTCACACTCCCATCAACAGCACTCGCACTCCCAGCAACAGCACTCGCACTCTCAGCAACAGCACTCGCACTCCCAGCAACAGCACTCGCACTCCCAGCAACATCACTCCCCTGAACCCTACGTTCACTCCGTCGCGTACTCGCACATCTAGCACTACCACTCACACCAGCATCACTCTTCCCACGCTTTGCGGCCATACCTCATACCTAGCATTCACAAAAAACAGAAAACAAATGTATAGCCAATCACACGAGAAACACTTACACATACAAAACAAGACAAAGATGTAAACAAAACAACAAAGGACAAAGCTCTCCCAATACACAACAAGTCTCTCAGTCAATATGCAAATATTAAATCGCCCAGCTCTGTGCGTCTCTCTCTCTCTCTCACTCCCAACAACACAGAGAATGATTAACAGTACACGTTGCCTTTAAATAGGCCGCGCTAGCCAAAACATGCTTGCTTCGCCTGATTCAGCAAGAAGTTTAATTGGCGAACCTAACAGCACCCCGCCATGCACGCCGATACACCTGTGTGTGATCGGCAAATCATCGTGAGAGTGGGCGGAAATGTTTTCGCCTTGATTGGGAAGGGATTCGGCACTTACTGCATACGGAGAGGGAAAATCGCCACAATCATGCCAAATCGGTAAGCTTGGCCATTGCACATTTTCGGCGCTTACTGCATGAGGCCCTATATGTTTTAGTAAAACAATTACTCCATGTTTGTTGCCCTATTTACTGTAGGTGTATATGGACTATATGAGCTATAAGTGGATTATAAGCGATTGTGCTATATGGACAGTAGCCCCGATGAGACTAGGTAGGGGTTCAATATGAAATACGATATGCTACTTCTCCGCTAAGGGTTGTTTATACTGATAGGAGCTTTGAGAGGTACTGCACCGACACACTTTATTCGAGCAAATACCCAGTATGTACCTGGCAGATACCTGGAATGCGCCGCTCCTCACCTCTGACAAGCCCCGTTGCGTTTGCCTTCCCAGCCTGGGTTCATGCCTGGCTGACGGGCGGCTAATCTGTTAAATGATAATGATTAGGATTTAATAGGCTGCAATGCTTCGCGTGTCTACCAGATGGCATAAATTCATGAATTGTAATGCAGTATATATATATATATATACTGTGCAGTATTGCAGCCAGCGGGAATAAAATGCTTCAATCCCTGCCTGGAAAATACCTCAATGCACTCAGGCAGAAAACAGTCACAAACCTCAATACACCCGGGTATACCCGAATTCGTGGGACTAGCCGAGCTCAAATAAAGTGTGTCGCCAGTGTAGTGGTTTTCAGGGACAGGTCATGAACTATTTTACCTGAAACCTTTGCTTATACCATTTTTAATACTTAATAAAAGGTTTTTATTCACTAGAATCATAACTAATAACATCACAGTGAGTGCATTCAGTAGGGTACTTGTTCTTTCTCTATTGTAGCCATTGTTCTACCTACATTGCACCTCAGTGTATTTCTAAATACTTTCTCTTTAGGCAGATGCAGACTTTTCTCCCATTTCCCCTATCCCATTTATATATACAGTACCTGAGACTCTCAAAGCTGCCACCAGTCCAAGTTCTTTCAAAACTAAAGCTGTCTCACATTTTAATCTGGTCTGTAACTGTTTCATACACCTAAAAGATAAAATATGTTAAACTATTCATGCAATGTATTTATATTTTATACTGCATTCACAGGACAGCATCATAACCTGAGGATTATTTAACTTCCAAGTAATTAAGACAATGGAAAAATATAAAATTGCTGTTGTAAAACTTTTGTATGGCATGGAACTGTAGCTTTCAAAAAGAATTTCTTGCTTTTTGTAAAGAAAGATGAGCCTTGTGTTAAAAATGAAATCAAGCATCACATTTCTGCTTCACACACTCTGCTTCTTGTTTCATGTGGGAATTGGTTTCAGAAATATCTGGAGATCCACAAACATACTGATAAAAGCTGGTAACATATTTTTGTGCACTTAATGTATTGTTAAAGCAGAAATACATGTTGCAGCATGCATGCTTGCCAGTATGAGGGAGGTTAAGGGCCTCATGCAGTAAGCGTCGATTACGTGAAATCGGCAATCTTACCGATTAGTCATGTTATTGGCGATTTTTCCTCTCCGTATGCAGTAAGTGCCGAATACATTCAAAATCAACCCGAAAACAAATCCGCCCACTCTCACGATGATTAGCCGATCACACACAGGTGTATCGGCGTGCGTGGCGGGGTGCTGTTAGGTTGCCCAATCACAAATCTTGCTGAATCAGGCGAAACAAGCATGTATTGGATTGCGCGCCATATTTAAAGGCAACGTGTACTGCTAATCATTCTCTGTGTTGTTGGGAGTGAGAGAGAGAGAGACGCACAGAGCTGGCTGATTGAAGATTTGCATATTGACTGAGAGACTTGTTGTGTATTGGGTGAGCTTTGTCCATTGTTGTTTTGTTTACATCTTTGTCTTGTTTTATATGTGGAAGTGTTTCGTGTGATTGGCTGTACATTTCTTGTCTGTTTTTTGTGAGTGCTGGAAGTATGCCCGCAAAGCGTGGGAAGAGTGATGCTGGTGGGAGTGGGAGTGCTACTCGTGGGAGTACGCGTCGGAGTGAACGTACTGTTCAGGGGAGTGATGTTGCTGGTGCACCGAGTGGTGTTGCTGGGAGTGGGAGTGCTGTTGCTGGGAGTGGGAGTGCTGTTGCTGGGAGTGGGAGTGCTGTTGCTGGGAGTGGGAGTGCTGGTGCTGGGAGTGGGAGTGCTGGTGCTAGGAGTGGGAATACTGGTGCTGGGAGTACTGCTGGTGGCGCAGTTGCTGATGGGGTGTCTGGTGGTGGCGTGCTTGCTGGTGGCCAGCTTTTGGAGGCTCTTCCATTGGAAGAAGGAGAGTCCAGTCAGCACCAGCCAAGCTCTGACCCTAAACCTGCTCGGAAGAAACGTGTGGAGAAGCCACGTAATCCTCGCTTCAATGACCAGGAAAATACAGCTCTTGTCACTGGCATTCTGGAGCACTATGACAGTATATATGGACATTTACTAGGTAAGTGTACCTTTACATTTATTATTCAAATACATGTGATCCTAGGTCATCTGAGTTTTGTTCATATGCAAATATGGGTTCACAATATCTTTCTATGTTAATTAGTCTGGAAACACAGCTTTTTATCATGCCTTACAAGGACAACTAAACACAGGCGGTCAATTTGCCATAACTGCATACAATATGAATGCAACCTTGCGTACATGTATAGGTTTAGTAGTGAATGCTCATGTGCTTCACATATTACACATAAAACAGCATGTTTGCTATCTCTTGGAACAGCTAGCAGTGTTGGAAACTGGTGCTTCTATTATTATTAATTTACCTCATATATTTTATATGTTTTTCAAGGGCGGACAAGTTCAGCAAGCAGAAAAGAAATGTGGGACACAATAGTCATTGGTGTCAATGCGTGTGGGAATCATGTGAGGGACAAGCGGAATTGTCACAAGAGATTTGATGATATTAGGTCCAAATTGAAAAAGAAAATACAACACCAACGCGTGCATGCTACTGGCACTGGAGGTGGGCCGACACCACAACGTCTCATATTAAGTCCATTGGAGGAGCTGCTTCGGGCAAAATTACTTCCCGTCGTCGTGGAAGGCTTACCTGGTGACCGGGATATTGGAATTTATCCCTCACAATTTCCACCAGGTGAGAAATATTAATGTATTTAATGTCGTTGCTTACAGTTATTTTGCATATTTACACTGCTATTTATACTGTCTTCACAATATAAGCATACCTGCATCTATATATGTATATGTCTGATTCTGTATATATATATATCTCAAAATAGACATATATGTTGTAGTCCTACTAAAAGCAGTAACTAATATAGCACGTGTCATTGCGTGCTCATTTACATGTGAATTCCCAAAATGCATTGCTGCAGTGGAAGCAATTGATGGTGGGCGAAGATGGGGAACAACAGGGTAGTACACATGTGTAACACATGTTAATGAGAAATTATTACTAGCTACAGGTACAGAACATAAATATGTATAATATTATTGTGTATTTTATTTATTTTACTCCGACAAACATGACATTACTGCCTATTTTAAGCATGCATCAAATATATTGCATGCAACGGCCTACAAACATCACTTGCACTAACACATCTATAGTTGTTAATGAAAAGGTCCATTTTTGCTTTAAGTCATATACAGACAGCATAATGAGGCACACGTATCATATGTTATGTCATTGTTTTCATAACTTAAAAACTGCACACGACTATTTAGCTCATCTACCATTGTGTTAAAGCAGCTGCAATTAATATCTCATCACAGCATACACTTCAACAGAGGGGGTGGGGTTCAGCACACACACTAATTACAGCCTCATTTTAGGGTCAACTTAGTTCACACCATTTTCACCTGTTTCAAGTAATTGAAAGGTGTGGCTGATTAGGCTTTTTGGGGAAGGGAATACCGTTCTTACAACCTGACTAGCACAACTGAAGTTAATCACACTCATTTGAAAGCTTAACTTTAGCTACTAAATGCCCCAGCAACTCATTACTTATCAAAGCGTACGTCACACATTAGTTCACTCATATCTATAGTTGAACTACTATCAACGACACATTATCACACACTGCATGTGTTGTCTTGTTGAGTCACAGCCACATTCAGGTGTGCCACATCTTATATTAATGTACCACACATATCCTCTACCAAAAACAACACTTTTTGCAATATGACCACCTTCATGATAACCATTGTGAATGGTCATCTCATGATAGTTATGTACATTATGATACTGATATCACTACACAACATATGATTTTTATGTACAAATTTAATCTATTTATCCTCACGCATTACTGCAGAAACATAGTATGTTTTATGTTAGGGAACTCAAAAGTTCTAAGTACACAGGCATGTACATTGTTATTACAACTATTTATGTTCACTTTCACACACACATTTTGGGTTAAGGAACTGATGCTGTTAGGTACTCATAAATACAGAACATACAATAACTGTTTGTTCAATATTTACACATGTAAATGTAAAACTTATGTTATTGTTATATATAGTTGCCCCTGAAGGACATGTGTCACCTGAGACGGAACAAGTGTCTTCACCTGGGTCAGCCAGCTCAACACACCTAGAAGGTGAGTGTATCAGTTGGTGGCCATATAATATGTGCTCTTCTATATGTTATGTTGTCATGTTCATTATTTGTTTTGCACATGTTCTTTAAATAGGATTACTTAGTGTCAGTGAAAATGAAGTGTAAGGCAACATGTATTGTGTTAGTGATGTTAACTATCATGTAGGAGTTGTGAGTTTACAGCAAGTTTTCATTCACTCATATTTCATACTGAGTCCAAACATTATTCTTAAGTCAAGGTAGTTTTTAATGTGAGGTTATAAAACGTATGGAAACATGTTAGTTGTTACTTATGACACAGTAGAATTACATAGTAACACAGCAGAGATTAACATGCCATTTAATAATGTGTACATTTATTTGTAGAACATGATGAAGAGGATTATGATGATGATGATGATGATGATGCCGCCGCCATAGACACACAAATACAAGCAAGTGACCATGAAGAGGTTCCAATTGAAACTGTTTTACCGCCAAATCGTCCAGCAAATACCACATACGATGCAATTGTAGCTTCTGAGGGAAAAATTGTGGAAGCAGAAAATCGTCGCCATTCTGACCTGATGACAGTGCTGGAAAGGATGATTGCACTGCAGGAAGAAACAGTTTCACAATTGGCACATCTCCACAGAGTCTTCATTGAAGTGCCTAAACAGTTGCAAAAAATCAACACCTCATTCGAAGCATTAGTTGTTCAGCAAACACAAGCTAATTACTTGAGAATGACTAATGTACCACAATTCAACATGAACACCTCACAGGCAGGATCTGTTCATGCAGGTCAGTTTTCACCACATGCTTCTGATATTCATTCACCAGGCCCGAATGTTACCGGTCAAGTAGCAGACATTGCTGTGCAGGTTCCTGACGACATCCTACCGCTGCCATCTGTACAAATTCAGCAGCTGACACCTACAAAGGAGGCCACAAAAAGAAAACACAAGCAGTTACTACTGACCAGTTTTTGGTCAAAAACAACAAAAGACACACATGAAACAGACCAACCATCACTTGTGCAGTGTCTACCAACTTGCTCACATGTGTCAGTGGGCAAAAGCCCTGTTGGTGAGTCACTGGCCACAAGCCCTGTAGGTGAATCACTGCCCAAAAGCCCTGTAAGTGAATCACTGCCCAAAAGCCCTGTAGGTGAATCACTGCCCAAAAGCCCTGTAGGTGAGTCACTGGCCACAAGCCCTGCCCGTGAAGTGCCAGAGGCCACTCAAAGTGGCTCTGTTGTGGCTAAAGTTGGTGGCAAACGAAAAAGGAAAATTCAAGAGACAACAAGCAGGCCTGTTACTCGCTCTCAAAAGGAACAAAAAAAATAAATTTTATAATTCACAAAATATGTCTTTGGCCTTGTTTTGTTGACTTCAGATTATCTAATTAATATTGTATGTATGCTGAAGACTGTGTTGTTTCCAAACTTTCAAATATGTTCTTGTACACGTGAAGTTTTGGAAATGTTAACACTCCTAATTAATGAATAGTGTTATAAATATTTATGTTTTAATCGTCTGTTCAGTAATGGTCCACCAGGAGCCAGTTGCTAAGTTTAGAGAAGCTGCCATTGACTTTACAGCAAAACATTGCATTTGGGTGTGTTACTTGATGTAATCATTGCATGTGCATATTATTCACATGCAATTATAAAAGCACCTATTTAACTGCAAACATCTTTCTTGTACAGCAGGATTTTGTGTTAAATATTACTTACCTTTGCTGGCCATTGTAATGTTGTCCTTTAATCATTTATGTGTTCTTGCAATGCACTCGGGCAGAAAACAGTCACAAACCTCAATACACCCGGGTATACCCGAATTCGTGGGACTAGCCGAGCTCGAATAAAGTGTGTCGCCAGTGTATAAAGTGGGACTGCTTAGAAAATCGATCCACGACCACCAGGATCGTATTCATGCCCTTGGATACTAGTAAATCCACAATGAAATTCATGGACAGGTGTGTCCATGGTCGGTTGGGAACAGGAAGGGGCTGGAGAAGTCCTGAAGGAAGATTCCTGGGAGTCTTAGTCCTGGCACAAGTTGGGCACGCGGCTACGAAGTCCTTGACATCTTTCTGAATCCCGGGCCACCAAAAAGTTCTGGAAATCAGATCTAAAGTTCTCCTGGTACCTGGGTGACCAGCAGCTCTGGAGGAGTGGCTCCATTGGAGAACTTTCCTGCGGTGCGTAGGATAAGTATACAGAAGACCCTCTGGAATATTGAGGTCTGCAGGGGTGTGATCTTGTTGTCGTATAATATCTTTGAGAACGTTGAAGGTGTTTGCAGAAAGAATCCACTTAGCAGGGAGAATAGGCCTTTTTTGGTCCTCGGATTTATCGTCCGAAGAGAATTGTCGGGAAAGGGCGTCAGCCTTGACATTTTTTGTTCCAGGCAGATATGATATTATGAAATTGAATCTTGAAAAGAATAATGACCATCTGGCTTGACGGGCTCCAAGACGACGTGCCCCTTCAATGTATAACAGATTTTTATGATCTGTTAAGATAGTTATGGGATTCTCAGTGCCCTCCAGAAAATGTCTCCATTCTTCTAATGCTAATTTCACAGCCAGGAGTTCCCGATTCCAGATATCGTAAATGCACTCAGCGGAAGAATTTTTTTTGGAGAAAAATGCACAGGGATGCAATCTGGATTGAGGATTCTTCCTCTGGGAAAGGACAGCACCAACACCGACGTCTGATGCATCTACTTCTAGGGTGAAAGGCAGTTTAGGATCAGGATGAGTAAGGATAGGGGCGGAGACAAATGCACTTTTAAGATGAGAGAAGGATTGAATGGCCATGGGAGGCCAAGAAGTAGGGTCAGCTCCTTTCTTGGTCAAGGCAGTAATAGGAGCTACCAATGAAGAAAAGTTCTGGATAAATCTACGATAATAGTTCGAAAATCCGAGGAACCGTTGAATGGCTTTGAGAGTGCTGGGTTGAGGCCAATCCAGTACCGCTTTGACCTTAGCAGGATCCATAGTAAGTCCAGTGTTGGAGATAATGTATCCAAGGAAAATGGTGGAGGCTTGGTGAAATTGACACTTCTCGAGTTTGGCGAAGAGTCGGTTTTCTCGTAGGCGATGAAGTACCTGCTTTACATGGGACACATGTTCTTGTTTGGATTTGGAGAAAATCAGAATGTCATCTAAATAAATGATCACAAAAATGTGGAGAAGGTCCCGAAAGATTTCGTTGACAAAATCCTGAAACACATATGGGGCATTACACAGACCAAATGGCATGACTAAGTACTCGTAATGTCCATCTCTGGTGTTAAAAGCAGTTTTCCACTCATCACCCTAGCTTATCCTGATGAGGTTGTAGGCTCCACGTAGATCCAACTTAGAGAAGATATTGGCGCCTTGTAGGCGATCAAAGAGCTCAGATATAAGAGGAAGAGGGTAACGATTCTTAATAGTGATTTTATTGAGACCCCGATAGTCGATACAAGGGTGTAAAAAAACGTCTTTTTTCTTCACGAAAAAGAAACCGGCACCCGCAGGAGAAGTAGAGTTACGTATGAAACCTTTCTGGAGATTCTCAGTAATATACTCTCGCATGGCCTGGTCTCAGGCATGGACAAAGGGTAGGAAGCCCCTCTGGGGGGAGAAGAACCCGGGAGTAGTTCAATGGGGCAATCGTACGGACGATGTGGGGGTAGTACCTCAGACTTAACTTTATCGAAGACGTCGCTGAACTCTGAATACTCCTCAGGCAAAAGTACCCTTTTCTTTGCCTCGGCCGGGGTAGTACCACAAATGCTACTGGATTTAATGATACAGTTCTTGGTACAAAAAGAGCTCCATTGAATGGGATCCTTATTTAGCCAATCCACCCGAGGATTATGAATCTGTAACCAGGGAAGGCCAAGGATTACAGCTACGGAAGGCGTATGAATCACATTAAATTGGATGTCCTCCAGGTGATCAGTACCTGTCTTGAGATGAAGTGCCTGGGTCTCCAGTAAAATAAAGGCCTGCTGAAGCGGTCTTCCATCAATGGCCTCAAGTCCAATAGGTTTCTTCCAAGGTATGAGGGGGATATTGTGACGTTCAGCAAAGCCTTGATCTACACTGGCACACACTTTATTTGAGCTCGGCTAGTCCCACGAATTCGGGTATACCCGGATGTATTGAGGTTTGTGACTGTTTTCTGCCCGAGTGCATTGACGGTATTGTCAGGCAGGGATTGAAGCATTTTATTCCCGCTGGCTGCAATACTGCACAGTATATATATATATACTGCATTACAATTCATGAATTTATGCCATCTGGTAGACACGCGAAGCATTGCAGCCTATTAAATCCTAATCATTATCATTTAACAGATCAGCCGCCCGTCAGCCAGGCATGAACCCAGGCTGGGAAGGCAAACGCAACGGGGCTTGTCAGAGGTGAGGAGCGGCGCATTCCAGGTATCTGCCAGGTACATACTGGGTATTTGCTCGAATAAAAGTGTGTCGGTGCAGTATGTTATGTTTCTGTGATTTTACAATGCTCGTGACACAGCCCCCCCTCCCCGCTCTCCGCTCCCCGCATGTCGAACTGTGTTGGATCATTCCATCTTCTGGGGATGATCACACATCGCCCAGCAGATGGAGGCGCGAACTCGCGCACACAGAGTCGCGAAGTGCGCTGTGTGAACGGGGCTTTATTCTGGACCCAGGCTCACTTGTAGCATGTGAGTAAGTCCATGTAGCTTAACTTGTCCCCTTTTTAAAGCACACAAAGTCCTTCTATTTTCTTCAACTTTATTAAGAGGAGTTAACAGAAATATAAATTCTTGTATGTGGATATTGATAGGTTATTCTCCTCACAAGAGAAATTTGCTATGAGAGGAAGGTGTTCTGCTATAGGGAAGTGCTTCTCTTAGGGGAAGGTAAAAAGGATTTCCTTTCTGAGGGAGCAGTGGAAGAAGTGTCTACTCACTTTGGCTGCTGTTGAAAAGAGAGAGCTCACTTTCCTTCCAGACAAGAACAAGCTAAGGGGCAAAACAATACCAGAGAAGGGCAGGGGAAGAGGGCTAAACCAATCTCAATTATGAGCATTGGAAGGTTGCCAGGGCAACTACAAGTGGCTGTGCAAAGGGGATTATTTGTAACAATAATGTTGCAATATACACAGGCACTGGCTGTTACAGAGCAGGTGAAAAGCATGTAACTTAACTGGGGAGAGCTTTTGGCCTGAGAGCTGCAAAGGTACAGGGGGTCCTCGGTTATCCGACGCAATGTGTTACTCAAAATGACGTCGGATAGCGAAGCGTCGTAAACGAATCACATTTTCCCATAGGAACACTGTTTAAATCAAACGTTCCGTTCCTGAAGGCATTTTTAATGCTAAAATACACAAAATATTTTACTCAAGCAATAAGATATGCAGCACACACAGATTATCATGTAAACATTATATTTATTGATTCCAGAACGGTAAAATAAAACTATATTCTGTACAATAATGTACATTATGAGCAAAAAAAAAAAAAACATCAATTATTGGAGGATGATGATTGGGGGGGGTGGATCTTCAACGGATAACGGACTTCTTGGAGGTGATGTAGGTGGACTTGAAGGTTTGGGCTTCTTGAAGAAGCTCTTCAATGAAGTCTGGACAGATCCTTTCCTTTTCTGCGTGTAGATCTCTATAGCAGCTGATTTGGTTAGACACCCCACGACTGACTGTTGAACTCTGTTCAATGTTGGGGTCATTTTCTTCAAATATGGCCAGTGCGCTGTCAATGTGCTTGAATGCCGCAGCCAACATTTTTGTTGATAAAGATTTACGTGGCTGTGCCACTTCAGCAGATTGGTGCACCTCATCTTCAGCAATTTTTTGCTCTTCTAATTGCATCAGATCTTCATTGCTCAACTCGTTAGAATGTGAGGCGAGCAACTCCTCAATATCCTCGGTTTCCACCTCCAAGTTGAGATCTCTGGCCATTTGCACAACAGTTTCTGTAACCTCTGCAACAGTCTCTGTAATGCCTTGGACATCTGACACAAAAATCAGGGCACAAATTACACCAAACTCCATTTAAATTGGATTGTTTGACCTCATTCCATGCCTCTCCGATGTTTCTTACTGCATGGAGAATGTTGTAACCCTTCCAAAATTCTTTCAACGTTGGACCTCCTTCCACATCAGTTGCTCTCCTGGCCTGGACAAATGTTCGCCTAAGGTAGTAGGCCTTGAAGGAAGCGATAACCCCCTTGAAGGAAGCGATATCCCCCTGGTCCATCGGCTGTATCAATGAGATGGTGTTGTGGGGGGCATGAGCACCACAATGACGTTTGGATGGTGGTCATCCAGTTACACGGGATGACCAGGAGCATTGTCCAGGAGCAGCAATGCTTTAAAATCAAGGTTCTGCCTTGTGCAATATAATTGCACAGCTGGGATAAAATGATGCTGAAACCAGTCCTGAAAAGGCTCCCTGTTACCCATGCCTTACGGTTAGACTTCCAAATCACTGGAAGTGTGCTCTTTGCATAACCCTTGAATGCCCTAGGGTTTTCTGCATGATAAACAAGCAAAGGTTTTAGCTTGAAATCACCTGCAGCATTTGATCCAAGCAGAAGAGTCAGCCTGTCCTTTGCCACTTTAAAACCAGGCATTGATTTTTCCTCTTTTGCAATGTAGCTTCTGCTGGGCATTTTCTTCCAGTAGAGCCCAGTCTTGACTGCATTGAAAACTTGACGTGCGCAATAGCCACCATAATCTATAATTTTGGCTAATGTAACAGGGAAGGTTTTAGCTGCCTCCTCATCAGCACTAGCAGCTTCACCGGTAACTTTAATGTTATGCAAGTTTGCCCTCTCTTTAAACCGCATAAACCAGCCCTTACTTGCAGTGAACGTTTCCTCAGTGGTCCCTTCTCCATGCTGGTGCTTAATGTCCTCATACAGACTCAAAGCCTTGGCCTGAATTAAGGCTAAACTAATAGGCACATGATGCTGGGATTGATCTATATATATATATATACTGCATTACAATTCATGAATTTATGCCATCTGGTAGACACGCGAAGCATTGCAGCCTATTAAATCCTAATCATTATCATTTAACAGATCAGCCGCCCGTCAGCCAGGCATGAACCCAGGCTGGGAAGGCAAACGCAACGGGGCTTGTCAGAGGTGAGGAGCGGCGCATTCCAGGTATCTGCCAGGTACATACTGGGTATTTGCTCGAATAAAGTGTGTCGGTGCAGTATAAAGTTGCCCCTAGAGCCGGAATCGAGAAAGGCCTGGGTGGAAACACGAAACCCATTCCCAGAGAGAGTGATGGGAAAAGGATTCTAGAAGGGTTATCAACAGAAATAGGAGAGAGAAATGCTTCCCAGTGAGACTCCCCTAATTCTCATGGGAATTTCGCGTTTTCCTGGCTTATTGGGACAAGAGTAGGCCAGGTGTCCAGGTTGTCCGCAATATAGACACAGACCTGCATTCAGGCGACGTTGTTTCTCTAATTTGGAGAGACTCGTACCTCCCAGTTGCATGGGTTCAGAAGTATCCATTGAAGGAAATTCCGTCATGCTCACCTGGACCGGAGTGATACTGGATGAGGATGATCTGCGGTGTACTCTCTCTGCTTTCCTTTCCTGAAGACGGTGGTCCACTCTGATGCAGATGGCGATAAGGTCCTTGTAGACGGACGTTCACAGAGGTACACAATTTGGAGACGTTATAATGTGAAATTATAATAGGCTTTATTGTGCCTTTTCCTTTTTATCAGGAAATTATCCAAACACAGGGGGGGAACAAAGCTTCCATTCACTTGGGAGTATTTCTAGTGAAATCCTTGCAATTAGTTCACATCTCCATTAGTTAAGCTTCTCCCAGCCCAAACACATAACATGAAAATAAGCAGATACTGTATAAGCAGTCTCTTAATAATGATAGTCTTATCCGTTTAGTTGCTGTAGAGTAAGCTTCTCTGCTCTCCTGGAACCGCACCCGTGCGTGCACAGAAAAATATCAGCATCCAGGTTTAGAAGTCTTATTTGGTGTCTTGCAATCAGCTCTGCTGTGTGGCTGGCAGAGCTCAAGACTGGTCAGCTCCAGAGATCTGGGTTTCTTTTGGTCAGTCTCTCCTGGGACTCAAGAACCTCTGCTCTGTCTTTCCAAAGGTCAGCTCTCAGTCAGAGCTAAAGAGAGTCACTTCCTGTCTCAAAGGCAGGCTTTTTGTAAACAATCTAATCAGGCAGGTGGTGTTTAGTAATTAACTACCACACTGCTAGAATAAAGGAACATTACTGAACATGGATAAGTCCCCTGTTACAGTCCTCCAGATCCGTGGGATGGTTGAAAGTCGCCAATTCGTCCTTTAGGGTTTCAGAGAGGCCCCGCCAGAATGCAGCAGACAAAGATTCATTATTCCAATCCGTCTCTGCGGCCACGGTTCTAAACTCAAGTGCATATTTTGCCACAGGACGATTACCTTGGGATATATAGAAAAGGGTAGAAGCAGCAGATACCTTGCGACCAGGGGTGTCGAACACCATACGGAACTCCCCGGTAAACGCTCCGATGTCCTGAGTGAGATCAGACCTTCGTTCCCAGGTAGGAGAAGCCCAGGCAAGTGCGTCATCTGTGAGGAGAGAAATAATGTACACCACCTTGACGCGTGGAGAGGTGAAGCGGGAGGAGTTTATCTCAAATTGAATGAAACATTGATTCAAGAACCCCCGACATTCTTGGGGGTCCACTCCATAACGGTTGGGCGTAGGTAACCGGGGTTCGTGGAAGGAATGAGGAACGGACATAACTTCCTCAGGAGTGGCAGAACTAAGAACAGGCCGGGATTCATGTACAGAGATTGCGAGAGTTTTAAAATTCTCCTGGATAGTTTGCATATGATGGTCATAAAATGCAAGTCTTTCCTCAATGTTAGACAAAGCGTTGGCGTGCGTGCTCAGGACTCTTCCTACCTCAGCGGGGTCGAAGTTTGTGTGGCTGAGCATACTGTAACGCGTAGCTCACTACAAACGAAGCGCGACCACGGTGCTGAGGTAGGGAATTGAGAAACGCCAACCCACAGCCACGCAGGCGCGTCTAGGATGTAGATTGGTCGTGCAAGCAGGATCAGGGTTAGAAAGTGTAGAGTAGTCGTATATACTTGCCAGGTCAGGATTGGAGAATAGCGGATCGTTGGGGTTCTTTGCCAAGTTCAGGATTGTAGAAGAGCGGGTCGTCAGGGTACTTTGCCAAGGTCAGGATTGTAGAAGAGCGGATCGTCGGAGTACTTTGCCAAGGTCAGGAGCGGAGAGAAACGGAGTCCAAGTAACTAGCAGGTTTCAGGCAACAAAGGGTTAATCAGGCAGACAAGGCAAAATAAGGTATCAGGAACAGAATGCAGCAAGGCACGGCATCACACTGACTATGCTCAGCAAAGGTAAGCTGGAAGTGCAGGGTATATATAGGAGGAGGCTCCAATAGCAAGCAGGGGTGGAACCAGGAAGTGAATCGTCATAGGCTGCTGGTACATACAGGTGCGTCCAATGATGCAGCCGATCAGGTAGGAGGTTGCTTGCAGCCTGCACATGTCACAGGGTTCAGAGGGCGGGACTTGGAGTGTGTGATACTCCCACGCTGGTTCCTTGTGACATCAGAGCGGGGGCGGAGCCTGGAACGCGTGTCACTGCCATGCTGGTGTTGTTTACCAACAGAGCGGGGACGGAGCCTACCACGCGCATCAGCAGGGAGACTAGACGAGCGCCCACGACGTACAGCCAGATGAGGGACGCTGGAACGGCGAATCCTCACAATAAAAGAGCATAATAAATAATGCATTTACATCCCAAAATCACATACAATACACCCATTCAGTGTCCCTGAATGTATGTATATCCATAGGGACAGATCACTTCAGGGGCATTAAATAGAAATAAAAAAAAATATACATGAATAAAAAAATAAAAAAAACCTGTAAAAGTTAAAATAATAAACTTTTCTTTTGTTTACTTACCATTAGATGCCCAATCACCGAAATCCAGGGGAACCGGAAGCTCTCGGACCAAATCCAAAGGTAACCATAAAATAAAAAACCATTACAATCCACGTCTGTGTCTTCTTTCTTCTAGTTGTAATCATTTTCGTAATTCTTGGGGTCTTCTTTTCTTCTTTGGGGTCTTCTCCGTCTTCTTCCGTCTTCTTCCATCTTCTTACGCCACGCAATTCTTCTCTTCTTAGGAGGGGAGGTCTTCCCTCCTCGGCGTCTGGCTTCAAAATGAGACGACATAGGCTTTTATAGGCCTATGATGTCACATTTTCATCAAATGGTTCCCACGGCCCTGATTGGCTTTCCACGGGTACCAGACTGGAGGTGTCCATGGGAGAAACCTGCGGGGAAGAACAGGTGCCCCCACGTCTGTTGGGGGCACCGCAGACCCGTATGGACCACCCGTGGGCCCACAGACCCCGTGGGAACCACTCGAGGCCCCTCAGACACCTGTGGGTCTGACCCGGGGCCCCCCAGACAGCCTCGGGCATACCCGTGGAGACCCCATTGTGGCCCATGGTGACCCGCGGAGACCACCTGGTTGACCACGGCGCCTGGCGGGGACCACCCATAGGCCTCCAGACCCAGTTTGAAACATGGGCTACTGTAAGGTCTATGGACACCCATCAGGGCCACCGGGGACTCCCGTGGGCCTGGGGTATTAACCCTGTATGTAAAATAATAAATCATGTATTTATTGGGGGGCACAGGGAGTGTGTTATGTATTGAAGAAATATAATGATGTTTATTGTGGGGCTGTGTATTGTTTTTCTTGTGGGTAATGGGGGTAGGGGAAGGGGATATTGGCCCCAAGGGTATGTGGGTAGGCCTCCCGCCTGGGTTAGTGGGTGATGGTGGTTAGGCCTCACGGGATGGTTAGTGGGGAGGGTATTTAGGCCTCCCGATTGGTGGGTGAGGGTGGGTTAACCCCTTAATGACTGTAGCAGTTAATGACCGCTAAGGTGATTAAGTGGTTAGGGGACATTACATTGGCTATTTTGATTGTTGTGTATATTTTGCAGCACTGGAGGGACATGGGCAGGATGAAGATGAGGATGAAGGCGGCCTTCATCGTGGGTGCCTGGAAAAGGTAAGTGTAATATGTATTTACTGTATTTACTGTATTTATTGTAATTTATATGTATTTAAAATGGGCAAATGCATTATTATCCATATGTGGATAATAGTAATTTTGCCCATTACTGTATTGTATGTGTTAGGGGGGTGTATTTAGTTATAAATATTGTTTATTATTTTTGGAGGCACAACATTGGTACCGCAGGCCCGCGGGGCCCCCGGGACGGCCGCGGGGATCCCCGCTTGGTGAGCCGTGGACCCCCAGACCCCCGCGGGGTCAGCCGGGGACACCCCCGGCCTCCCTCGGGGACCCCCGTGGGTTCAGCCGCGGACACCCGCCGGCCTGTTGTTTGGGTGTTGCGCACGCAAAAATATAAACAAAGACATTTTTCAAAGTCCAGCTTTTTCATCACCTGCCTTTAGCTGGCGAGCTTTTTTTAACGCAACTTTTGCGTACGATAAGTTTGCGTTGCTTAGTGAATCCCGGAGAAGGGCAGAATTGAACGCAAACAGGTTATCGTACGAGCAAAGTTGGACTTTGAAAAATTTCCAGGAAAAAGTCAGTTTAAGAACGCAAAGTGGTAGGAAAGGCGGATGGTCACTACTCCTAGTAACACTACAAGCTAGTAAAATAAAATTACTTTATTAAGAAAAAAAGGTAGGACATCATAGTAGAACCACTCTAACGCGTTTCATCCCTAGCATGGGACTTTATCAAAGAGTATATGGTTCAGTACACAGACACAACTTATATACATGTGAGCCACATCTGATTGGTCAAAACCAAATTGGACACAGCAGATAGTAATAAACACATGAATGAAAAAATATTAACACTGGCATGTCTGTGGTACAGCGAGAAACTTCATAACACATGATGAACTATATAATCTACTAACCAAAAAAGGGGGGAAAGAAAGAAAAAATAAAAATAAAAAATATATATAGAGATTAAAAACAACGGACATATTATAATGTCAAATACCCAAAAATTGGAAATTCTAAATAAGGAAAAAAGGAAAAGACTATCATGGAAGAGAAGAAGAATAAGAAAATAATCATGGGAGATAAAAATCAACTATGCATAATTGGTACCATTAAGTATTAATGCAATGGTACAGGTAAGTACAGATAATACAGTAATACAAATAGGTATTATTCTTAATAAAATACATTTCATAACTTATTCAAGTTGTTCTGTTATTATTTCCTGGAATAGCAATAAGTAGCAGAAGGTTTTATACAAATGTCAGTAGTAAAATGATATAGACATAATACAATGTATTATAATATTCTTCATACCTCTATAAAAAATGTTTCAATTCCCAATCGGAGTTCATTCCGGAGGGATAGAGAGTATTAAGAATATAAATCCAATACATTTCTTTCTGATTTAATCTATTCTCCCTGTTGCCTCCCCTGGGGTGACGGGGTATATGTTCAATGGCTGTGAAGGAGAAATTGCCAATACCCCCCCTAGGGCATTGGGTGAAATGTCTGGAGACAGGATGGACTAAGTCTTTCCTCTTGATCAGACGGGTATGTTCAGCTATGCGTAACCTCAAAGATCTAATTGTGCGTCCCACATATCTGTGGCCGCATGCGCATAGAAGAACATATACAACGAAGGATGTATTGCAATTCAAAAAAGTCTTAATATAAAACTTCTTTGACCCATTTGAATAGGTTATAAATTTAGAAGGTAATGCGTATTGACACATTGAGCAATTTGCGCATTTATGGAAACCTTTAGGTATGGTGCTAATATTAGCAGTTTTTAATTTGGAGTCAAACA
>WSYH01007274.1:0-33801 GCA_036426205.1 Ascaphus truei
AGTTGCAGAGCATAGGAGGATTTTGCAGTGGAAACAACAATGGACCCACTCAAGTATTTCTCCAAGTAATAAATATGATCAACCACATAGCTTGGGATTGAGGATGAAGAAAAAGCATTCAAATCAATCTAACCGCAGCCGTTTTAAATGCATTCATAGTCAAAATGTGATGAAGAGTACATTGATATTATAATCAACATTACAATCATGATCATTAGATACATGAGATACAAAAGTATTGGAGAAACCTCCACAACAATGCATCTAGGTATACGGTCTGCGTATTACTACTGTGAAGCGCTATGTACATTAATGGCGCTATATAAAGACATACATACCAATACAATAAACGTAAGCATTGCTTTTTCTTTTATGGGACTGTATGTGTAATATAAAAAGTAAGACAACCAGGTGTATGTTCACAAAGGGAAAATTCCAGCGGACGTGAGTATCTGTGACGTGGAATGAGGTTGAGACACGTAGGTAATGATGTTTTCTATGCTCAGTGAATATGCCGTCTCTGAGGGCACCCGCGGTAGGCTGGGAGGTGGGGAGCAGTGATAACCTCTTATCCCGTGTCTAGGTAATCCCTTCTAGCAATAAATCGCAATTAAAAACTAAAACCCGCGGCTTCAACCTCCAGGAAATATTCCAATTGAACCAAAGTCGTGAGGACTTAGATCGTGATGAAATAAGATTACTACTCAGTTCCTGGTTACACGAGGACTCGATACTGTGTCTACCAAATAGATCACAGAAGGCAATGGTCAGATAGATCTAATGAGCGAGAATGCGCAGCCGAGTGACCTGTATGGCTTGAGTCGTAGTAGACAGATAGCAAGGCATAGAAGAAGAAAAGGGATAAACAATATATCTAATAAAATATCAAAGTTATAATTTAAAGAATATTTAAATAAATACATTTAAAAAAATAAAGGAATACAAGTTAATGGGGAATACTTGATTAACTACGATTTGCGACATCCAAAAGACATCCAGCAACAAAACAAAGAAGCCGCCGAAGCAAGTAAGATGATGAGCCTCACATGGAATTCAGCAAGACCAAAACATGTTCAATAGATGTGTCAACTCTACAAACATCAAACTAGATGGAATAGAACTGAGAAGTTGAAAACCATTGTAAGCATTGGCCAGAGGTATCAACGGATGGGACCTTATGAATGAAAACAATAGGAGAATGAAGATAGGTTTAGCAACATTGGAAACACCGACACAATACAAGGGAAAATTCCACTGTTGCCTCAAGAGGAAAAGTGTTTTATCAATGTGTTCTGTCTGTATTCACCTGTGGATGTGAAACTTGAACCCGAAATGCAAAGATAATTCAAGAAGCTTCAAAACAACTCAAAGGAGTATGGAGAGATGTACGGGGTATACTCAAGACCCAGGAAAAAGAATGAATGGGTTCAGAAGCAAACAAAGTCTGTGACATCATCATCTAGAAATTAAAATTACAGTGGGCGGGTCATATCACAATAAGATATGACCATCGTGGACAAAAGTGGTACTCGACTGCATTCCAAGGGGTTATCAAAAGACTAAGACCACGACCAAAAAATAAGATTGGGATACGATGAAATTAGGACATTTATTGGAGCATCTTGGGACAGAGGCTTGCAAATGCTCACAATTCTATTATTCTCAATTTTATATTTTTTTCTTGTGTATTGCAATTTTTTTAATATTCCCTAATGTTATATTTTTTCTGTTGGTTTTTTAATATTCTTACATTTTTAAATATTTAAATAATAAAAAAACTAAAAAAACAAGCGTCAACTTATTTACAACTCAAAACCATTGGCAAATATTCGCAAATGTGCAAAAAACCCACAATTTTGCTGCAAATTTAGAGAATTTTGATTATTCACATTACAACAAGCAGAGAGGTCTCCCTCAAAATTACAGAACTTAAATATAATACATGTTGCTAAAGGGAAACTAAAACAGCAAATTGAGAGTAGAAAAGAATAAATTAATCTGTTTATGTAACCATGGTGCAGAGTCAATGGAGTACTTCAGTACTAGTTGATTTCTTTGTAAATCAGATATACCGACCTGAGGAAGAGAGCAGAACTCTCAAAGCTTGTCTTATAATCTATGTTAGTCCAATAAAAAAGGTATCACTAATATTGAAGTGCTCATTTATCATGCATTATCACAACTGGAGTAACATGGGTACGTCTACTTAATTCATTAGTAACCATACTGATTATTTCAATATATGTAATGCAGAAGGGAAACAGGACACAACCCCAAATCAAGAAGATACTGTATGTGATGACAAGGAGAAGGCAGCAGAATTGATTACCTGCAATATACTGAAGTATCAGTAAAACAATGCATCACTGGGGAGGCAGTGAAGGATGTGTCAGACAAATGTAAGACGAGAAAAGCACTAGATCCTCATAGGATCCACCCCTTGGGGTATTGAAGCCGTTCAGTGTAGTTATTGAATATTTCTAGATTTAATGTTTCAGGCTTCTATTTCTACCACATTCAATAAAAAAAAAAATATTGATTTCAAGCAAATATGTGCCTTTTATTATGAGCGGACTAGATGCTTAGCAGGGATTAGGGTGCAGTAAGCTTAAATGTATTTGCAGGGAAGCTACTTGCATTTTTATTAAAGGATGAGATGGTGAAACATTTTCGCAGAATAGAATTACATTGGAAATTAGCATGGGAGGACGTTGTCAAGCTAACCTTATCACCAAGTAGTAAGCACAGGATGTAGCTGAAGGACAGTGTAGTGAAATAATTTGTATTTAGGCTTTTGCTTTTAATAGAAATTCCCCACTGAAGGCTGCAATGTCCAGTGTGATCATGTGCATGGCATTACCCAGAATCCTTTCCTGCACCATAACAGCTGTATACCACGTGCTAATGAGGTGAACTAAGATGGTTTGGGGACCAGTGGAAGACATACAGATACATTTCTGGATCCTCTAACTTTGCTGTATAAAACCTGAAGGAAAATTGCCTGTAAAGCAAAGGAAGGAGAATGGACAGGCAGAGTGAAGTTGTCATTAGTGGAGCATATTGTATGCATATACGTATATGTTTATGTGACGCCAATAATGTACGCAGCGCATTAACAGCAATAACTGCATAAATAAGACAATCACTGATAGGAAAAGGAATATCTGCCCCAGAGATCTACTTTCAGATTATCTAGTGTTGTTTGTGCAGCATGGCTAGGTTCAGCTCTGACCAGTACTGTGTCATTTAGTTATTAATGGCTTCGAGGTGAGGAAGGACAGCTGATGACAGCAAACTGTGTAGTATGTCAAATTAGACTTACTGTCGCGGCCAAGCTGAGTCTAACACTCACCGGCTGGTCACGCGGCTGTTTTCGGGCTGGCGCCGAACTTGGCCGCGCGCCAGCGGATCTTCTCCGGTCGTTCCTCTCCCCTCGATTCTCTTCTGCTTCTCCGGGTCCCCGGGTGCCCCTCTGCCTTCCCCATCCCCCCCTTACCCTGTCACCTTCGGGGAGCCTGAGCACGCGCGCACGAGTGCACGCACCCTGTACCGCGTGACCGCTGCATGAAAAAAAAAACAAGCCGCATCTTCGTGCGCATTGCGGTGGCGGCCGAATAAGAATCAGCTCGGCCGCCATTGTAGATCCCTGTGCCCCCCGCCAGCTGTTCCCCTCTTGCGCGCCGCCCCCCTCTTACCTCGGCTCTGGCGTCTGGAAGTCATAACGACGCGTTGTCATGGCAAAGGACATCACATGCTGTCGCGTTGCCATGGCGGACACGTCTCCAGAAGCCGTCTGAGCCAAGGTAAGTTCTTCGCCGCTTTCCCGGCACTTATTTAAGAGACTTCGGAAGCGTGCGGAGCTCTGTAAACCTCAT
Source organism: Ascaphus truei (assembly GCA_036426205.1). NCBI lineage: Eukaryota > Metazoa > Chordata > Amphibia > Anura > Ascaphidae > Ascaphus > Ascaphus truei. The sequence continues at coordinate 3,876 of WSYH01007274.1, forward strand.
GCGCCCCCCAATTTGCGCACCGCTGATTTAGGCGTGCAGGCAGGGAACGGGCGTGCTGGCGCCATGCACTGCGTCCTGCTCGCGCGCGAGCTTGCCTGGGGGTGCGGCCACGGCCATCACAGAGCTGGTTCGCCCTCATTGGCAAATTCAAATTTGCTGCCCAAGCGCCGAGCGCGCGCAGGCGCTTGCTCACGTGGTCACAACATTGCCGCAATGTGTTTCATCAGCGGCCAGGTGAGCGCGCCCACCCCCAGTTCAGCGCCACCCTGGCCGAGGCCTTAGGGCTCGTCTAGGGTGGTGCTGAGCGGGGGGTGCGTCTGCTTGGCGCTCAGCGCTTGCCGAGTGAGCAAATTTGAATTTGCGCTCGCAAAGCGCGTCACGTAGGGGTTCGCCCAATGAGGGCGAACCAGCTCCGTGACGTAGAGGCGTGCCCCAGACGCACGCGTACCGGCCAGGAAAAGCACGGCCGAGCAGGGCGCAGCGCTGGAGCGCCAGCGTGCCCCTACGCACCCTGGACGAGGCCTTAGTGAACTGGGGAAATGGGCAGTGTGACAAACGCCCTCTTTTGTAGTGCCGACGTCTGTCTGGGTTCTTCCCGACACAGTCGCTGGTATTTAATACAAAACAGGATCATGCAAAGTATTAAGCTGCTTAACTCAGGCTTCTGCCTGCTTTATTTCATCCAAGAAGGTACTGCAGCTTTAACATGTGTAGGTTAGAGGTTCTCAGATACTTCATTCGCAGTTCACTCATTTCATTGTTCAGTATTCCACACTGTTATTTCAAGTAAAAAGAAACCAAATATATAAACAAAATCCTATCCCTTTCAGGGATCTAACATACACATAGATCAGTCTCTCTAACAGCTGCTGGCCAACTAACCTGTTCCCCAGCTTAAAACAATGCCCTCTCATTTAGGGTCACTTAGATACAGCACAGTTTTAGCAACAGCAGTAAACATTTGTTTGGTTATTCGTGTCGGTGGGAACTCGGTCCGTGTCCAGGCAAATCCTCTGGTACTGTGATATTGGAGGGCCGTCAACCCCGAAACTGGAAACAGGGGGAGCAGCGATACCCCCAGCCTCCAGGCTCTAAGAGAGAGAGTGAAATGCAAAACCTCCCTGCTCTAAATACCTGTGCATGTGATTAGAAGAGCAGGTGAGGGAGAACTAGAGCCATTGTAATCTGTGGTCTGGATTTTCCATCCAGCTGCCGTGATAATGGGAAGTGTGGAACGGACATTAAATATCCTGCACTTTCTGCTCTAAAATTGGGCAGAAAGCTGCCTAACATCTTGGACTAGTCACATATCCCCCTCCCCAGCTCACACCTACTGGGGTGAGCGGCCATGGACCCACTGGGGTGAGCGTCCTACCTGGAATACTGACACTAACTCCTCAGTACAACATTAAGTATTCACATGACACGAATATAACTTTTTTTTTTTCTCCACGGCAATTATGGACAATAGTTTTGTCATAAGAGACTATACTTGGCAAACATATTTTGTTGCTTATATTAGAGAACTATTTTGAAAAATAAATGTCTAGCACACATTTTTACAACCCAGGATATGCTAAATTATCAGAAAGCCAGACAATTTCTATTACCTCCCTGGGTTTTTCTACTTAGAATATGAACTCATATATTTACCAACAAAAAGGGCCTTCAACCATGTATATTAATTTGTAGTTTAGCTACATTTTCAAACACAGAGAACCAAATAACATTGTAAATTGACAAAATGTTATCTAGAGGCCTAATATACCTTAACTACAATAGCTTATTTGCATAGTTAAGTGTCGTGACATAGTCCACACGTGTAATAACAAAAAAAAAATACGGTCAATCCCCAAAACACATTTTTTTTTTCTTTGACTTCCAGTCCATTACGTTTCCTGACTTTATTTCATAGGCTGCTGCAAAATGCAAATGACTGGATGTTTCTTTAGCTTCTGACGGAACTCTGGGGCCGAGATAGTCTTTGTCTTATATTGTGGCCAGAGTGGCGAGATCCGGAAAAATCAGGCCAGCGTTGACCTTCGTCGCTTTTCCTTTGCAACCTTTGAACCGTTATGGTACTTCCTACTGCCATGTATTTTCTCACGACCATCACTCTCAGAGATTGGGATTCCCCTCTGGGGCAATTATATGGTACTTAGAAGTGAGCACTGATTACCTTGATGGGGCTCTCACTAACTCTGGCTGTACCCTGTGGCATTTTACCTTTGCAGCAGCAGGCATGTAGTCTTGGGCCCTCTCTTCCTGAGGCCTACATTTATTCAGGCGGAGTACCGCTGGATAACCAGTGACGCATTTCTCAGGGTTTGATAGCGAATCCTGTTCGTGTGCTCCTAGTCAGAGACTGGATCTTTATAGTTGCTCCTTTCATAATGAGGAACCTGTTTCGTACCATGCGGGCACGGGGTAGAGATATTGAAGAACACAGGCTGCTTTATTCCGGCGATTAAACTGACGAATTTTCACCTCTGTAGGCAGCCTGTAGGATGATAGTTGCGGCGCGTTTACGCCGATAATTTCTCTTTCCCTCTTCCTTGGATAAGAGCTTTGCAGGCTTCTGAATTATTCTAATGGCTTTTCTCCTTTTCAAAACGTTAAGTCCTCCGCAAGAGAATTCTGTTTTGTGCATACATGTCGCAATTCTGTTCTCAGAGCGTCCATTTCTTCCTGGTGCTGGCTCTGAGTGTGCATCAATGCATTCTGTAGTGCTTCCTGCACTTCTAATTTTTCCTGAGTCAACTGTTCTTTACTTTTTCTGCTTGGTCAGTCAAATCTGAATTTTCCAATTCAGAGTCTCGTTTTCTTGCTTTACAGTCTCTAACATCAGTCAGGGGCAATCTCATGGGTTGCTTCAACATTCCCAGCTCTGTGTTCAGACCGTGGCCCTCCAGGCGTGAGTTTTGCACCTCTGTGCTGAGCGCGGGACCTCTTGTAGAGCCTTCCCGTATTTCTGTTTTAGGATAGCAATTACGGTGTGGCCTTTCCAGACTAGCGTACCTTTCCAGCTCACTCCGTAAGAGAGACTCTGTTTTCTTCACAGCCTCGTACTCCTGTAAAGCTGGAAGTATCACCTCTGTAATTCGGCGTTCGATTCTCGCTCTTTCATCAACATTTCGCTCCTTCTGCTCCATTCTCGCCCTTCACCAAACCTTGCCACAGGACTTCAATTTATGGCGGGCAGCTGGAGTGCAGAAACCAAAGCCTCTTTATCCTGGTTCAAGGATTCAGCTTCCCTTTGTTCCTTCCTTTTCCTTTGCCAATGTTCCCGGACATTTCTGCGGTCACTCCGGTCTGCAGCACATCTTGGCGCCTTCTGGACGCATGTCCTGACAGCTCAGGTTCAAGTGGCTCGGTCACTTCCCCTGTGATTTGAGGAACAGTTTTCTTTCTTCTTCTTTTCTTTTTGCTTTATTATCTCCAGAGAATCAGTGTACTGGGCACACACTCACTGGTAGCTTCCACATCTTGCTTGCACTCACAGGGCGTTGCTTGCTTTTGCAGCTGTTTGTCTTTGAAAATTTTGGGAACACATCTTCCATGTGACCTACTTCACGACAGGCCCAGCATACTTAATTCATCTGTGGGTCGGCTCTCCTCCCGGGGCCACATACGAGTCGTCATCATCATCGTATGGCCTGAAGGGACACTGTTTTTCAAGATTACGCTTGCAAAACAAACATTCACGTCGGCCATTTTAGAAACCCGGCAGAGACAATTTGCTAGCTGCAATTTCACTCACTTCAGCAACTTACATACAGCCTTGCTAGCTGCAAATTCACTCACTTCAGCAAAAAGGCATAGCTTTACAAAAGCACTTGCTAGATGCAAAAAAAATGTTTTTTTTTTTTTTTTTTTTCCAGCAAAAAATTTTGGTTTTCTGTTGGGTCTGGGCTATTGCATCCACACTTCGCACATTTTCTGTGTATGCTAGAAGCACAACTGATAACACAGTGGGACAGACTTCACTCATAGCATCTGTACTTTAGTTCAGCTGGGCGGCATTTTAAAGCCCCGCATTATTTGCAAACCCACAGACTTTTTAGTGTCTGCCCGCATTCTCACCATATGTGACAAACGCCCCTCTTTTGTAGTGCGACGTTGTCTGGGTTCTTCCCGACACAGTCTTCTAGGGTTATTAATACAAAACAGGATCATGCAAAGTATTAAGTGCTTAACTCAGGCTTCTGCCTGCTTTATTTTCATCCAAGTAAGGTACTGCAGCTTTACATGTGTAGGTGTAGAGGTTCTCAGATACTTTCATTCAGCAGTTCACTCACTTTCATTGTTACAGTATTTCCCACACTGTTATTTCAAGTAAAAAGAAACCAAATTATAAACAAAAATCCTATCCTTTCAGGGATCTAACTACACATAGAATCAGTCTCTCTAACAGCTGTGGCCAACTAACCTGGTTCCCAGTTAAACAATGCCCTCTCATTTAGGGTCACTTAGATACAGCACAGTCTTTAGCAAACGCAGTAAACATTTGTTTGGTCTATCTGTTCGGTGGGGAACTCGGTCCCGTGTCCAGGCAAATCCTCTGGTACTGTGATACTTGGAGGGGCCGTCAACCCCGAAACTGGAAACAGGGGAGCAGCGATACCCCAGCTCAGGCTCTAAGGAGGAGAGTGAAATGCAAAAACCTCCCTGCTCTAAAAACCTGTGCATGTGTTAGAGAGCAGGTGAGGGAGAACTAGAGCCATTGTAATCGTGGTCTGGATTTTCCATCCAGCTGCCTGAGTTAATGGGAAGCTGTGGAACGGATCACATTAACTATTCTGCACTTTCTGCTCTAAAATGGGGCAGAAAGCTGCCTAACATCTTTGGACTATGTCACAGCAGATAAGTAGCAGTTGATGTCATGGAACAGGATTTCATATTTCTCTGCCTCCCTTTGCAGCTCATAGGATTCATGTCTCCCTAAATTTAGCTGCCTGTCATTTTCCTTGTCCCAGCAGCTAGCTGCATGTGAAAAGGCAACATTATCGTTACATGTTGTTTACACAGCCTTAATCAGTGGATTGCTATAGCAACCTCTGAGATTCTTCTCAAAATGTGCTATTCTGCCCTCCCCCCTGTCTTTGCTGACAGTAGTTTGTCCCATCTCACTTCTAGTGTGACCCTTGCTCCTCACTTCCTTTTCCACCCAGGACACAGTGAGTAAAGCACCCATCTCTATTACACTCTCATGGCAAGGCCATCTCTTTCTACCTGCCCTTAACTACAAACACAACTACACACCATCCACAAGAGCCTGTATTTACTGCTGCTTTTCCAATAAAGTAAAGAAAATATTTCTTGGCGTGATTTGGAAAGGGGGCTAAGTTAAGCTATCTGGTGCTATTCACACTTCCCACGTGACCCTGGCTTCAGAATAGTTGTAATGTAATAGAGATATTATTTTGGGGCAGATAAACAAGCAGACTTCCTTGCAATAGCACCACTTACAGTATAAAGTGGATGCGCAGGTGTAATTGTGCAAACAGATTTGAGAATGTTGACAATATTGGCACCTAGTGGCTGTTTTATATGAGGATTAAAATAAAATCGTGCTGCAAAGTCAGACTCTCAAATTCAGCCTCATTCCACATCTTCAAAGGCCAATAGCGTAACATTATGTCATGTTTTCTCCTGTAAAGAGTATAGTGATAATGATGTGCAAATCCATTAAAGCCAGTTAAGGTTAATGCAGGAATTTAGGCCCAGATCCACAAAACAGGGCCAAGCTTTAGCACAACTTTACTACTATTCGTATGAATGGGGATTTTTGTCCGAAAAAAGACAGACCATATGTGGATAATAGTAATTTTGCCCATTACAGTACTGTATGTGTTAGGGGGTGGCGAGGGGGGGGGATGTATTTATTTTAAAGTATTTATGGTTTTTTTTGGCGGCACAGAATTGGTACTCAGGCAAGTGGGGACCCCCGGACACCTTCGGGACCACCTGGGGACCCCTGTGGGACCCCGGACACCTGCGGGGACCACTCGAAGGCCACCGTTGGCCTGTAGTATAATCCCTGTGCATAAAAAAATTTAGATATTTGATGTATGTTAGGGGGGTGTAGGGGTTGTTGGGGGCACGGGGTGGGTGTGTTGTATATTGCAATGTTTATTGGGGACAGCAAATTATATTCTAGTAGATCAAGAAAAAAGAGGCATAAGGGAAAAGGCAAGCATGAATAAACCCCTCTCTCCCCCAAAAAAAGCTCAAGAGGAGAGATTCAGATAGAAGAGATAGCACAAGAAGTGAGTCATCACCCATCCATACATGCCCATCTAGATCAGATCATTTTTTAGGGGCACAGGGGTTTTCCCCTCCCTGAGAAATGGGGAACAGCTTTCTTCCGTTGCTCGAGAAAGGGGCAAGATCCAAAAGAGGCAGAACTTCAGAGGAAAGAGGGGCAGAAGAAAAAGAGAGAGGACAAAAAAGGTCGACCAAATAGGTAAGAATATGTTTAATCTTAGTTTTCTGCCCCCTAGCAAATCCCATAATAGGGTTATTTCCAAGGGAATGTCGTTTGCGCCCATGAGGGGATCAAGCAGTTTTGATCTCTTCGTGGATGCTAACAAGTTCCTAAGGAAGCTGACGGTTAAGAGATATTTCCTAGGGAAAAAATCTGGAACCTAGAGTAGAAGTACAGGAACCAACATGTACGACCGTACAGCTTGAAAAAGATTTCACCCATTCAGATCTTAAATTAAGATCAACATTTTACCCACAACATACAAAAGGAAACCACTTGGAAGTGTTCCATAAAATGGTGCTAGAAGAGTTTGAAGAATTGACCAATAACAAAGGTAGGCCAAAGGAAAACTTAACTAAGGAAGAGAAACCCGCATTTAAAGAATTAATGGCTAATGAAAAGATAGTTGTCAAACAGGTGGGCAAGGGGGGGTGGGACAGTCATAATGGTTCGGGAAACTATAACAAAGAAGCATATAGATTATTAGATGACACTGAGACATATAAGAAACTAACAGAAAATCCCACCATTGAGTTCTTGATAGAACTAGGACAGTATTTGGATAAAGGGAAGGATTTGGGCATTTTGGATGAGAAGGAGTATAAATTTCTTATGAAGGAACAACCTATCTTTCCCATATTTTACTTCCTTCCGAAGATCCACAAGAGTGTAGTCAATCTCCGAGGCAGACCTATTGTCTCGGGGATTGACTCACTCACTGCGAATCTGTCTCAGTACATAGACTACTACCTCCAAAAATATGTCACAAAACAGAGATCTCATTTTAGAAACACAACTGATGTGCTTAATATGTTAGAACAAATCAAATGGGAAGAGCATTACATCTTGGCGACGAGCAATGTGACATCGCTGTACTCTTCTATATTACATGTTCAGAGTTGTGCAGCAGTCAAATATGTATTAAATAAAAATAAAGAATTACCCAAAAGTCAGATAGACTTTATAATTGAGGGGATAAGATTCATTTTGGACCACAATTATTTTTGGTTCGGAGGAGACTTCTTCATCCAGAGGTGCGGCACCACCATGGGCCCCAGATTCGCACCGCGCTATGCCAACCTCTTCATGGGAGAGTGGGAGAATAATAATATCTGGTCCAGGGGTGGGCTCGGCCAGATCTGGTACTATGGCAGTGCTATATTAACGACGTACTGCTAATCTGGTGAGGCAGGGAGGAAGATCTTGAGGAGTTCCTCCGAGTCATAAATAACAATGGTTCAAATTTGAAGTTTACTTCAAAACATAGGACACATGTGGAGCTTCTGGATTTGATGATCTATGTAGACAATAAAAAAATTAAAAACCAAAAATAATTTCAAAGAAGTGGACATTAACAATTAAATCTTACGTTCAAGTTGTCCTCTTGGTAAATGGATGGATAATGTCCCGTTCGGACAATTTTGTCGAATCAAATGTAATTGTACAGACAGAGAGGTATTTCTTGAACAATCTAAAATCATTAAAGATAGGTTCATTGAAAAAGATTACAAATCAGAGATGGTAATGGAAGCTCTACATAGGTCGGATAAATTAGAAAGGGCAAACCTGTTAAAAATAAAAGAGGGGGGAAAAACAAAATGTAGGAAAATTCGACTTTGCCTTCCTAACAGGTTTTAATAGAGATTCACAAAAGATGAAAAACATCATAAGTAAGCCCTGGGACATTCCAATAAATTATCCTATTCTTAGGGATCATATTCCTGAGAAACCATCTGTTATCTTTAAGAAGGCGAAGAACCTGAAAGAGAACCTAGCCTCGAGTGCACTGAAAATAAAAACAGCTACAACAGGATGGTTATCGCAAAATAAGAGATATTATTAATGTACAAAATGCAGAGCGTGTCAGTTTAGAGTAGAGGACAAATTTAGCTTTAACTCGAACATCACAGGTAGCTCATTTGCTATAGAAAGTCATATTGCATGCAGGTCAGACTTCAATAATTTATTTACTTGAATGTCCTTGCGGGCAACAATATGTGGGTAAAACCACAAGGCCCATCAGAACAAGGGTCATTGAACACTTAAGCAACATTAAGAGGAGAGTGGTCACACATAGCGTGTCAAATCATTTCTCTCTTTGTCACCAAGGAGACTGTAAAGGGCTCAAGATGACAGCGATAGAGCAAGTGAAACAACACTGGAGAGGAAGGGATAGGTGCAGAGAGCTGAGCCAGAGAGAGACCTTCTGGATCCACAAATTAAAAACTTTGGCTTGCGAGGGTCTCAATCTAGAAATTGAACCTGGAGCTTTCCTATCATAAATTAGTTTGATTTCAAATTCTAAGATGTAATAATAATACTTATATTTATGTATGTTGAATAGTGTTTGATAACATCCCAATATTAAACAGTGAGATAAATATATGATATGTTTGACCATATTATCATATATCTTTCTCTCTCGTTTTGTCTTTGCAGTAGAGTGCATGCCATAATTAATGTCAAATGTTGCTACATGGTCGTGATACATTTGTAACACCAATAGCATAAATTGTATCTAGACACGCTTTCAAAATTATACATTCACGTCCTTTTCCTTGTCCCATGTCCTACTTTGTTTGTAGTAAGTACTTATATTAACTAAGTACCCCATGTAGTCATAAGCATAGAACTGATAGCTAAATATTATTCTTCCAAATGACTAATGTATTGAGTCTTTTCGTAAGGAAGCATTCCTACACCTAAAAGGTTAATACAAGCACAACAGTTATACATAAGCCAAATTGATAACTAAATTGCCATTAGTAGAGTTACTCTTTCTGAGGTAAATTCTTAAATGAGTTCCTTGTTAATAGGATTTTTGTGAAACAAAGTGTCTATATACAAAAGGAATGTATCCCATTGGTTCCTCTTTTTATGTCTATGCTGTCAATATGTTAGTTTATTGTAATGTATTTCCGCCGATTACTCTTTTATTATATCATTGATGTTACTATATAAACAGGTCAGTAGAAGGGTGAGGCACACTCCTGACAAAGCTTGCAGAAGCGAAACGCGTAGAGTGTGAGCCTCTCAGACACTCGTAGCAACAGTAAGAAGCGTTATCCAGCCACAAGTCCGCAACCGAATGTGATGTTGCTCTATCCGGAAGTGAAGTGTCGGGGCATAGGGAGACGCTGGTGCAGACGGATACCAGCAAGGCCAGCCGGAGAGGCACGGAGGAGATGCCTACAGAGATGCTGTGGATCAAAGAGAACGACCGGCACAGCTGGGGACCCAGCACCGGTACCAACAACTCACAAGGAAGCGGTGGCGGTGAGATTATCGTGACGCTGATCATTTTTTACACTGATTGTGTTACACGCTTTTATACTATGCACACCATGGAAGTACATTTCTTATCTGTTCTAACTCATAAAAATATTTTCATTCGATCTGCGCAATGGTCCTTGTTCTCTCTTTTTACTTAGGTACCAACTTCCTGATACCCCAGAGAAAAGACTGCCACGCTTGTGATATGCCCTAACTTTACTACTACATTGTGAGTAGGAATTACCCAGAAGCCAAGATACGAATATCTAGTCACTTATTAGAAAAGCATTTGCACTTAGTTGTGTTTTTTCTTTTGCATATCTCCCATGCTCTCCCTGGATTTTTGGAGCAATCTCCCTACCTTAATTCATGCCTTTATCACCTCACACCTGGACCTCACACCTGGACCTCACACCTGGACCTCACACTTGGACCTCACACCTGGACCTCACACCTGGACCTCAAATGTGGACCTCACACCTGGACTACTGTAATGCAATTTACCTGAGATTTATGGAAACCGAGCTGTGCGCCTGCAGCTGGTGCAGAATGCTGGGCCCAGGTTGTTAACTAACCAGACCTTTGTGGCCCACGTTTTTAGCCTTGCTGCTCCTACTCTTTGAAACTTGCTGCCTTGTAAGGTCTGAGACCCTTTATAAAACCAGGCTCAAGGCTTTCATAATTGAACCACAACCTGTATTCTGTATATCATATGTTTTATCTTGAGTTTGTTTATTTTATAGCTTTAAATAGGATGTTTTTTTCTTTTTTGGGGGGGGGGCGGGGAGGTGGGGGGAAGAGAGGAGTTCTTCTATTTGTGAAGTGCTTTCAATCCCATTGGGAGTAAAGCACTATATACAATTATTATTATATTGTGTACATTTTACCATAAAAATATCTGTCATATGCTGTGTGATTATTGTAGCTGCAGAAAAACTGCCATAACACAGATAATCCTAATGGAGACCTAACCCCCCACCCCCCCCTTTTTTTTGTTTTGTGTCCCTGTTATGTTATATATGTTTTTTATGTCGTTTTAATAAATATTTTTAATCCGCCCCCCACCCGGTGAGTGGTGAGCGCTTCTAGCTTCTTCGGCTGTCTACCAATCCACTTTGCTGTTCCTGACGTTCCATGGCCTGGAAGCCATTTCATGAGGGGGCATGTTGCAGAGATGTCGTAGTTGCTTCTTCCTTCTGAAGACAATATGCAAATGTCAGTGACATGTTCAAGGAGTTCAATTTGGAGAATTTTGTCATTTCTTTAGAGAAAATGTGCGGTTCTGAGGAGTACCCCAGAAATGGAGCATGTGGTGTTCTTAAAAAAAAAAAAAAAGTACACTCCCACTACTACCTCCGTCTCCCTCCGACGGGTGAGGGGTGTCAGGAGGGCTGGGCGACGACAAGGCGGTGGACAAGTTCCCGCTGCTTCCCATCGACTGGTAACCCAGGTAACAGCTCATGGCGGCCGGCTGCATCCCTCCACCGTCCTCCTTCCCTACCCGGCCTCCCTCGTAAGCCTCCAGCGACTCAAACTCCGGCTCCACCTTGGTCTCTGTGACGATAGCCTGTCACAGGTATTAAGGTTACAGAAATCACTGGGTTGAACTGAACGAGTCTTAGATATAATAAAGTATATTTATTCCTTTGGATAGGTGAACACACGAATAATACAGTAACAGACAAGAAGTACACTTACTTTGGGGATGGGGAATGAGAAGTATGAAGCATAGCAATTCTCTCGCAATCAGGTAGCATTCAGATGATATCAGAAGACAAGGATAAAGGGTGGACAACAGTTTATAAACCTTTTGTGCCCTATCCTTAACATTGAGTACAGTGGATTTGTTTTCAATTAACTCTAGCCACTCATTAACGTGGGAACACTTTTTGACACATGCCCCCTTGCTAGTTGGTACATGCGCAGTAGAGCTCTGGGGTCTCATTTCTGTAACCCCTCCTCTGCATCAGGAATGCCAGCTAGTCTACCAGATTGAATTCCTGGCAGGATATGCTTTGTTGTGAGGTGTGAAATGGAACACTTGAAGACTGCTCTGGTTTGAGTAATCTCCGCCCTCATGCAAACAGTGGAGGTGACAAACTCCTTTGGACCATACTTAAGTCCTAGACATTGGGTCGCCTTTCTGGCCATATGCTACCCTGGTAGGCAAAGGAATTTCCTCTGGGTTTTACCCATACATTGAAACACAGTATGAAAGATAAAACATGAATATATTAAAATATCCGGTTCCGTTAGGTCCAGCAGGTCCAAACTTCCCAGTTCCGGCATTAGTCCAATTTGAGACTTGCTACGACCTTCGGAACCGGAGATACACAAATACACTTAAAACCATTTCACATTTTAATACCAAAATCTCCGCTGTAAATTAAATCACGTTTTTTCACTAAATCCCCATTGAAAACAACGGGCTCCGCCGCCATAGACTTTCAATGGCAAACCGCCGCCGTTGGCGGCTATAGGAATCCGCCGCCATAGACTTAAACGGGGCGACGCCGCCGTTGAAGTCAATGGGGGTTTTCCGCCATAGCCGGTCAATGGGGTTTGGCCGCCATTGGAGTCTATGGGAAAAGTCCCGAACTTTCAAGGGGGTCCATAGTCCGTCGGGTTGGTCCAAGAGGGTCAAGGATGGTTCTGCTGCGATGCCGGAGCAGTGGCTACAGATACCCCAAACCCTGATCCTCTGGGCCCTCCGGAACCGGAGCTATGGTTTACCAAATTTCAGCTTTTGACACTTTGCCGTTTTCCTGAGCCGTTTCTGCCGCCGCCATTGGAACCTTTGGCGCGACCCGCTCTACTCGGTTTGACCCTTATCGGGGGTCCAGGATACGGGACCCGGTTGTGGTCGAGTGGGGGGAGGTGTAGGAACTAGGGACAGAAAGAATTTTATTTCTAGGTGCCCTAGAACTGTTTATTCCCACGCCACTTGTCGTTGAACTTGACTTGTTAAGTGATCAAAGCTCTCCTATTGAAAATGTATCCGCTTTGCGGTTAAGCGGTTTGGACGGCAGCCAACTCGTTCCTGGAAAGCTCTTTCGAGGATTTCTCCATTGAAGTCAATGGGCCCATTGACTTACAATGGGAAACCGCCGCTCTTCCTCTCGGACGCCATCTGCTGGTCTTCTCAGGAAACAGGACTCAACAGCAAGATTCGCCATTGAAACACATGGAGTCCCAATGGCGGCCTATGGGAGCCTGCAAAATGGTGCCTGAAAAGGCGGGAAAATTACACAAAGGGCTATAATCATTAAAGGACTATTAACCCTTGCACTCCCGGATGGATGCTAGTGTGTGTGATGCAGACACTGCTTAAACCAGATGTTACAATAAAACAGGGGAACAGGGGAATACACATTTACATGTCATAACAGGGGTACAATCACACTTCTGGACCTCAGCCCAGTTAACCCCTTGTCTCCCTGGTGAGGTCAGGGGATGGCCAAATGGGGTATAACCCCTTTAATCCCGGGCCACCCCCTTTCTCCCTCTACAGTCTCCTCCAGCTGCGGGTAACCCAGCAGCCCTCCCCGCTGCGGCGGCTCCGGCTTCGCGCCCGGTCGGTACTCCAGAAGCGCCCTTGCGCGGCCTCCTTTTTTCAATGACATCGATTGTAAGACGCATCCAACCGATATCTGTAATTCTAATGTTACCTGATAAATATTGTTCTTCTCATTTATCTCTTTGGTTAATGAAGGAATAAAATAAGATAGAATATAAGAGGGTGGGGAAAGTATGGATGAACAATTTATCTATGTGCTGTTTACAAACAGGCTTATCACAAAAGAGACTGGGTATGCATGGTAAAAATTAAAACACTTAAAAGGCATATGGGTGTTATGTAGATATTAAATTTAAAAAAATATTGAAAAATAAATATACTTGTCTGATTTGTTGTTGTTTTTCCAAATGTTTTGATCGCTTAAATTTAAAGCGGCAAACAAAGCTGGTCATTTTTATTCCCTTTTTTATTTATTTTTTTACATAGGATTGAAGCAAGTGGGTTTCCGGTGCTGAACCCCATTCATTTCAGCTCCGCTGGCCCTCTACTTCCGGAAATATTTACCTCTGTAGGAGGTGCCGATAGACGCTCCGGTTTGTTAGCTGGGGTTCACTAATGTCCGCTTTTCAAAGCTACTGCTTCCTGCTGGCCAATAGGAAGCCTTGATGTTATCCGGGGCGGCTTCCTATTGGCCGACGTGACGCAGGGGGTTTAAACTTGCAGGAGATACCGACACCCCCTATGAAGGCCTGTATATCGGGAAACAGGGGGTCCCAGGAGCTGAAATTAATGGCGTTAAGCTCCTAAGACACCCTGCTTCAAGCCTATGTATAAAAAAAATAAGGGGGGACGGAGTGGTAAATGGCCCCTCTTGGATTGCTCCTTTAATGTATTAAACATGCTACTGTATATAGTTTGATCCCAGGACTGACTGTCCTTTTAAAGCTGCAGACCAAGCAATATCCTACATGTGTGTTTTTTTTTATTTAAATAAATCAGTTCTGTACTATGAGAAAATACTAAACAACTCTGAATGATATTTGTAATGTATTATAATGTAACAAGCATTTTTTGTTTCTATAGCAACAATTTACAAAGTCCCATCCCCTTCCTCTTCTGAAACAAGCTCTGGCACACTCACTTTTTGAACCCTGCCCTCTCTCTAGCAGTGCACCAATTGTATCTAGTGACTGCCTGGTCGCATGATCTTCCCCACAGAACTTTGCATCTTTGGTCCTCTTCTGCTGCACTGACAGCCATTTAGTGAACCCCCGAGCCAAATCTGCGCCGATCGATCACAAGATAATGGATCGATATGCAACTTAGCTAATTCCTTATTGTGTGGATTGTATTGATGTACATATCAAAGGGGGGGGGGGGAATGTAATAACATTAAAAACGGCAGCTTGCACTGCTGCTTTAAAAGGGCAGTTCCACTCAGTAGACAAAAAAACATGTCTAAGTAGCAATTGTTAGTTCAATCCATGGCATTGTTTCTCTCTGTGTTGTGTACCAAGATATACTTGTAAAGAACATGGGCATAACAATATGTCCGTGCCAAACCCTGCCATTTACAGTACACCTTGGATTGCATTCAGCCATTTGTACTAAACGTGCAAAATTCCTGGCAAGCAATGAGACCTGGTAATGATCCTAGTCGGGATCTTGTTTTGAAAAACATTTATGCAGATCCATCCATCTTTCTCATTGACGACTAAAATGTGCGAGGATACAGAAAGCAGCTGGGGCATCGTTTTGAACCAATGTTTTATATGATCTATGTTTATAGAGTATTCAGTGATGTAAGTTTCATTTTATCACTGAAAGTCAGATACTGTAGGTCTCTCCAACACAAAGAAAGACCTCATCAAAAAAAAAACAAAAAAAAAAACAAAACCGTGTGTGCTAAATGCAAAGATTCCATCACAGATAGGACAATAATAAAACTTGGGAAAAAAAGGAGAATAAATTCATGTTGCTTCTACTGGAGCAGAACAAAAATAGAGAGACAGAATTCCTGAATATCAGAAGTAAAGTTCGACTTACAAATAGTCTGGCAAAAAAAGTTAATTTATTCAGGAACAATGGAGAACGCAGCGTTTCAGGTCCAACACTGACCTTTCTTCCATTGTTCCTGATTAAATTACTAGTTTGTTTGTGTAACCCTCAACCGCCCCCCCCCCCCCCCCCAATCTCATGTAGGGTACACTAGGGAAATTGCTATACTGGTTACTGGATCTAATGTGGTGCAAACCTGCTGGTAACAGGGGGCCCTGAGTCTCCCGCCATGGTATGGGGATATCAGGACAGGCTTCTGAGGTGAACATGAGTGGTACTTACAACAGCGCCTCCATCTCTTGCAGATCCCCAGACTTGTAGGGAGGAACCTCTGCAGGAGAATCTCTCTCAGCTTCTCCCTGATAGATTCCAGTCTCAGGCGAGAAGTATGTTGAATCACAGGAATACTTTAATGCATCAGTGTAAGGCAGACTGCCCATCATACAGCAATGTGCTTAGCAGCACATCAGCAGGCCGTCACCAAAAGGATGTCCCTGGACAACACTCCTAGGGCCTCATGCAGTAAGCGTCGATTAAGTGAAATCGGCAAGTTTACCGATGAGTCATGTTAATGGCGATTTTTCCTCTCCGTATGCAGTAAGTGCCGAATACATTCAAAATCAACCCGAAAACAAATCCGCCCACTCTCACGATGATTATCCGATCACACACAGGTGTATCGGCGTGCGTGGCGGGGTGCTGATAGGTTGCCCAATCACAAATCTTGCTGAATCAGGCGAAACAAGCATGTTTTGGATTGCGCGCCATATTTAAAGGCAACGTGTACTGCTAATCATTCTCTGTGTTGTTGGGAGTGAGAGAGAGAGAGAGACGCACAGAGCTGGCTGATTGAACATTTGCATATTGACGGAGAGACTTGTTGTGTATTGGGTGAGCTTTGTCCATTGTTGTTTTGTTTACATCTTTGTCTTGTTTTATATGTGGAAGTGTTTCGTGTGATTGGCTGTACATTAATTGTCTGTTTTTTGTGAGTGCTGGAAGTATGCCCGCAAAGCGTGGGAAGAGTGATGCTGGTGGGAGTGGGAGTGCTACTCGTGCGAGTACGCGTCGGAGTGAACGTACTGTTCAGGGGAGTGATGTTGCTGGTGCACCGAGTGGTGTTGCTGGGAGTGGGAGTGCTGTTGCTGGGAGTGGGAGTGTTGTTGCTGGGAGTGGGAGTGCTGTTGCTGGGAGTGGGAGTGCTGTTGCTGTGAGTGGGAGTGGTGTTGCTGTGAGTGGGAGTGTTGTTGCTGGGAGTGGGAGTGCTGTTGCTGGGAGTGGGAGTGCTGGTGCTAGGAGTGGGAGTGCTGGTGCTAGGAGTGGGAGTGCTGGTGCTAGGAGTGGGAGTGCTGGTGCTGTGAGTGCTGCTGGTGGCCCAGTTGCTGATGGGGTGTCTGGTGGTGGCGTGCTTGCTGGTGGGCAGCTTTTGGAGGCTCTTCCATTGGAAGAAGGAGAGTCCAGTCAGCACCAGCCAAGCTCTGACCCTAAACCTGCTCGGAAGAAACGTGTGGAGAAGCCACGTAATCCTCGCTTCAATGACCAGGAAAATACAGCTCTGGTCACTGGCATTCTGGAGCACTATGACAGTATATATGGACATTTACTAGGTAAGTGTACCTTTACATTTATTATTCAAATACATGTGATCCTAGGTCATCTGAGTTTTGATCATATGCAAATATGGGTTCAGAATATCTTTCTATGTTAATTAGTCTGGAAACACAGCTTTTTATCATGCCTTACAAGGACAACTAAACACAGGCGGTCAATTTGCCATAACTGCATACAATATGAATGCAACCTTGCTTACATGTATAGGTTTAGTAGTGAATGCTCATGTGCTTCACATATTACACATAAAACAGCATGTTTGCTATCTCTTGGAACAGCTAGCAGTGTAGGAAACTGGTGCTTCTATTATTAATCATTTACCTCATATATTTTATATGTTTTTCAAGGGCGGACAAGTTCAGCAAGCAGAAAGGAAATGTGGGACACAATAGTCATTGGTGTCAATGCGTGTGGGAATCATGTGAGGGACAAGCGGAATTGTCACAAGAGATTTGATGATATTAGGTCCAAATTGAAAAAGAAAATACAACACCAACGCGTGCATGCTACTGGCACTGGAGGTGGGCCCACACCACAACGTCTCATATTAAGTCCATTGGAGGAGCTGCTTCGGGCAAAATTACTTCCCGTCGTCGTGGAAGGCTTACCTGGTGACCGTGATATAGGAATTTACCCCTCACAATTTCCACCAGGTGAGAAATAGTACTGTACTAGGCGTGTCGTTGCTTACAGTTATTTTGCTTAGTTACACTGCTTTTTATACTGTCTTCACAATATAAGCATACCTGCATCTATATATGTATATGTCTGATTCTGTATATATATATATCTCAAAATAGACATATATGTTGTAGTCCTACTAAAAGCAGTAACTAATATAGCACGTGCCATTGCGTGCTCATTTACATGTGAATTCCCAAAATGCATTGCTGCAGTGGAAGCAATTGATGGTGGGCGAAGATGGGGAACAACAGGGTAGTACACATGTGTAACACATGTTAATGAGAAATTATTACTAGCTACAGGTACAGAACAGAAATATGTATAATATTATTGTGTATTTTATTTATTTTACTCCGACAAACATGACATTACTGCCTATTTTAAGCATGCATCAAATATATTGCATGCAACGGCCTACAAACATCACTTGCACTAACACATCTATAGTTGTTTATGAAAAGGTCCATTTTTGCTTTAACTCATATACAGACAGCATAATGAGGCACACGTAGCATATGTTATGTCATTGTTTTCATAACTTAAAAACTGCACACGACTATTTAGCTCATCTACCATTGTGTTAAAGCAGCTGCAATTAATATCTCATCACAGCATACACTTCAACAGAGGGGGTGGGGTTCAGCACACACACTAATTGCAGCCTGATTTTAGGGTCAACTTAGTTCACACCATTTTCACCTGTTTCAAGTAATTGAAAGGTGTGGCTGATTAGGCTTTTTGGGGAAGGGAATACCGTTCTTACAACCTGACTAGCACAACTGAAGTTAATCACACTCATTTGAAAGCTTCACTTTAGCTACTAAATGCCCCAACAACTCATTACTTATCAAAGCGTACATCACACATTAGTTCACTCATATCTATAGTTGAACTACTACTATCAACGACACATTATCACACACTGCATGTGTTGTCTTGTTTAGTCACAGCCACATTCATGTGTGCCACATCTTCTATTAATGTACCACACATATCCTCTACCAAAAACAACACTTTTTGCAATATGACCACCTTCATGATAACCATTGTGAATGGTCATCTCATGATAGTTATGTACATTATGATACTGATATCACTACACAACATATGATTTTTATGTACAAATTTTATCTATTTATCCTCACGCATTACTGCAGGAACATAGTATGTTTTATGTTAGGGAACTCAAAAGTTCTAAGCCCACAGGCATGTACATTGTTATTACAACTATTTATGTTCACTTTCACACACACATTTTGGGTTAAGGAAATGATGCTGTTAGGTACTCATAAATACAGAACATACAATAACTGTTTGTTCAATATTTACACATGTAAATGTAAAACTTATGTTATTGTTATATATAGTTGCCCCTGAAGGACATGTGTCACCTGAGACTGAACAAGTGTCTTCACCTGGGTCAGCCAGCTCAACGCACCTAGAAGGTGAGTGTATCAGTTGGTGGCCATATAATATGTGCTCTTCTATATGTTATGTTGTCATGTTCATTATTTGTTTTGCACATCTTCTTTAAATAGGATTACTTAGTGTCAGTGAAAATGAAGTGTAAGGCAACTTGTATTGTGTTAGTGATGTTAACTATCATGTAGGAGTTGTGAGTTTACAGCAAGTTTTCAGTCACTCATATTTCATACTGAGTCCAAACATTATTCTTAAGTCAAGGTAGTTTTTAATGTGAGGTTATAAAACGTATGGAAACATGTTAGTTGTTACTTATGACACAGTACAATTACATAGTAACACAGCAGAGATTAACATGCCATTTAATAATGTGTACATTTATTTGTAGAACATGATGAAGAGGATTTTGATGATGATGATGATGATGATGATGATGCCGCCGCCGCCGCCATAGACACACAAATACAAGCAAGTGACCATGAAGAGGTTCCAATTGAAACTGTTTTACCGCCAAAACGTCCAGCAAATACCACATATGATGCAATTGTAGCTTCTGAGGGAAAAATTGTGGAAGCAGAAAATCGTCGCCATTCTGACCTGATGACAGTGCTGGAAAGGATGATTGCACTGCAGGAAGAAACAGTTTCACAATTGGCACATCTCCACAGAGTCTTCATTGAAGTGCCTAAACAGTTGCAAAAAATCAACACCTCATTCGAAGCATTAGTTGTTCAGCAAACACAAGCTAATTACTGGAGAATGACTAATGTACCACAATTCAACACCTCCCAGCCAGGATCTGTTCATGCAGGTCAGTTTTCACCACATTCATCTGATATTCATTCACCAGGCCCAAATGTTACCGGTCAAGTAGCAGACATTGCTGTGCAGGTTCCTGATCACATCCTACCGCTGCCATCTGTACAAATTCAGCAGCAGACACCTACAAAGGAGGCGACAAAAACAAAACAAGACACACATGAAACAGACCAACCATCACTTGTGCAGTGTCTACCAACTTGCTCACATGTGTCAGTGGGCACAAGCCCTGTCCGTGAACAGTCACTACCCAAAAGCCCTGTAGGTGAGTCACTGCCCAAAAGCCCTGTAGGTGAATCGCTGCCCAAAAGCCCTGTAGGTGAATCGCTGCCCAAAAGCCCTGTAGGTGAATCACTGCCCAAAAGCCCTGTAGGTGAGTCACTGGCCACAAGCCCTGTAGGTGAGTCACTGGCCACAAGCCCCGTAGGTGAACAGTCACTGGCCACAAGCCCTGCCCGTGAAGTGCCAGAGGCCACTCAAAGTGGCTCTGTTGTGCCTAAAGTTGGTGGCAAAAGAAAAAGGAAAATTCAAGAGACAACAAGCAGGCCTGTTACTCGCTCGCAAAAGGAACAAAAAAAATAAATGTTATAATTCAGAAAATATGTCTTTGGCCTTGTTTTGTTGACTTCAGATTATCTAATTACTATTGTATGTATGCTGAAGACTGTGTTGTTTCCAAACTTTCAAGTATGTTCTTGTACACGTGAAGTTTTGGAAATGTTAACACTCCTAATTAATGAATAGTGTTATAAATATTTATGTTTTAATCGTCTGTTCAGTAATGGTCCACCAGGAGCCAGTTGCTAAGTTTAGAGAAGCTGCCATTGACTTTGCAGCAAAACATTGCATTTGGGTGTGTTAATTGATGTAATCATTGCATGTGCATATTATTTTCATGCAATTATAAAAGCACCTATTTAACTGCAAACATCTTTCTTGTACGTGTACAGCAGGATTTTGTGTTAAATATTACTTACCTTTGGTGGCCATTGTAATGTTGTCCTTTAATCATTTATGTGTTCTTGTTTCAAGAACATCTCTGAATTGATACTAATATATATGTAGTATGTATTGATATATGCACACACACACACACAGACACACACTGTGTGTGTGTGTGTGTGTGTATATATAGTACTATCTAAACTGGTATAGATGTATTTACAAAAAACATACACTTCATGCTTCCTTGTGAAAACACACTATTTTAATAATACAGGCCTAATGTTTGACAACTATACTAAGTGTGAGCCTCTAACATTATTGGGTGCAAACAAATGTTTATTACTTAATTCACTCATCCTGTTTATCACCATTTAAATAGGTTTCAACAAGGCCTACTTACTGCCATCAATATGTTGTGTGTACTCTCTGCAATATAAAAAAAAAAAAAAAGAACATTATAATATATATATATATAATATATATAATATATATATATACACTATCATAACATATATAAACCACACACACACACACCACACTATACATATAGTACAATTACACTTTATTATATATATTATATTTTTAGAGAGAGATATTTATATATATATATGATACACACGTATTAAACTCATGCAGACGGTAGTTAACCAGACTTTCAAATACACACAGAAATGTATGTGGGAAAAAAACATTTCATTTGCAGGTGTGTGTATTACTGATATGGCTGTCAGCACTATTTTCACACAGTGCTCTTTGTTATTTTTCTAGAAAACTCAATGTTACTGAAATTGTGGGGAATGTTTCACAAACGAGATAAAAAAATGATACATGTTTTTCCACATTCGCTCTCACTAACCACAAAAGTTAAACCAATTAAAGGACACATCCAATTGGCGTTTGAAATAAGGAGTAAAAGTAGTTACTTTTGTTGACCTTGAAAACGAAACACAGGAATTTGTTAGCCATTGAGCAGAACATTTTGATGACAAGAAGACAGAACTGCACACATCTTTTGCTACTCTGACATGGCTGATGAATTCGTTAACAATATGATATCCCCTTTAGGGTATAAGTACATGGTTTCAGAAGCAATTTTAAACAGTCGCGGACAAAAAGCAAGCACACGCCAAATCTATGATTTGATTCGAGCTAAATATCCTTACCAAGACCGTAGGCATGCGCGGAATTTTAATTCTCAATAAGATTCACTTTATCAACTAATGACTTTTTTGAACGTGTGCAGGATAAGCTAGAACACACCTATGGTTTCTGGAAGATTGCAAAGGAAAGCATTTTACCCAGAAAGAGGCACATATATTGTTGTGAAAGGCATATTTATTCCTAATGCCAATAGCAATGGATCCGCTACTACTGTTCCGTGTGAATCGATACCTGCTGCAATATCTGCACCCTCCATTCCTGAAACCCACATTGTACAACACAAAAGTACTATGATTATGTACCAAGCCTTTCAGCTGAAATGCATTGGATGGGAACCAGAGAAATGACCTACCTCCCGACCAATTGTTGAAGAAAGCAGTGGCGATTCCTATGGACGCTTCATGGAGGAGATGTTGTCATACTGGATTCAGCGGGTGGTCAAGCGTGGAGAAAATGCCTTGCATTTCTGGAGCGACCAGTTGCAGCAGACGAAGAGTTAATTCTAGAAGAATGGTAAATATAACAACCGTTATGCGTTGACTGTGCGTTTAAATGTTTTTTTTTTTTTTTTTTTAACCACCATTTTCCCTTCAATGCGTGGATACAGCGTAACATTGCAGACTGCATAACATGTAGCGATCACAAAGAATTGTTGCCGATACAATATGTATAACCTGAAAAGTAGTACACATTGCTGACGGAATAATATACGTACTTTCCTACCCTTAACCATATTAGCAACATTTTAACATAACTCTAACACATACCTGTTTTGTTATCATGCAACATTTAAAAGCGGGTCCACCACGTTGACGTGGGACCCTTGTCATGCCCAAGGCGTCCTTAAAAAGGATTACGGATGTAAGTCCCGCCCCCAAGCGACGTGCGCGCCTAAAAGCCTATTGGCTGTTTGTTTTGTTATTTACGGTAACGCACTGTGTATACATGGTGCCGTTCACTGGGCGTTAGCCGAATGTTAATTGAGTGGGAGGAGTGTTAGCGTCGTTTCCCGCTGGTTTAACATGACGTCACACGTATTGCATTTGCGCATTGTTTCGGCCGTCCTTTCTGTCCAAACCGTCTTTTAAAAAGAATACAGATGTACTCGTTTAGAACGAATGTAGTTTCGTATTCATTGTTTTGAAATAAAGATTTTTGTTTAGGGTATTTCAAGATGTATTGAACGCACAACGTACGCTTTGTTTTGCGCTGCGCTAACAGTTAGTGCGCCAAGCGTGAAGTCGTGCGCACACTAAGATGTGCGCACATTTTTCAGTATACAGGCAACGTTCACATCATATACATAGTTATGCCTGCTACAAATTTAAGAAACATTACATACTGATGTAACTTGTACTTCTAACATATAAGTGAGTGACGTGTGTATGTACACAATCATATAGAGCTGTGTAATGCGTTTTCACGGATACATATATAGTAGGTGCCATATTGACCATCATGTGTTTGCTGTATTTCAGAGATGTCGGGGAAGATACAATCGGATCAATGTATGATTTCAGAAGAGTCTACCTTTATATGAGATGATTGTGAGGAGGAGCCACCGACTACTATACTACATATGGAACTAATTTTATATTGCTTGCAGCGCTTATTAACACCAATAAAATGTGTATACCCTTATGCCTATTTGCTAAGCACTTAATTAACATAATGATGTTGCAAAATAGTGCCTCATGAATTTTTATTGAGTGTTCTTTAATGACTACTATCATTTTATGCATGGTGTGTTTTATATATAACAACCATTCCCACTCTGCAACACATTGTGAATTCTATTGTGTAATGGAACGTATGACTGTCGAAACTATGTAACAATAATATAATAATAATAATAATAATAATTGAGCATGTTCATGTTAGCGCTGCTAGTTGTACCAGCGCTTTACGGACACATTTTTCAGGCTAGGTCCCTGGCCCGTGGAACTACAATTTATTTTTTGCCGCCTGAGGCACAGGAGATAAAGTGACTGCCCAAGGTCACAAGGAGCCGACACCGGAATTGAACCAGACTCCCCTGCTTCAAAATCTCAGTGCCAGTGTGTGTCTTTACTCACTGAGCCACTACTTCTCCCAATGTAAAGGACACTTACAACCAACTAGCCATTTCTTGTTATTAAAATCTCGTGTTACAATGGGTATGTTTATAAAATGGTTTGGGACTGTAGCAAATAATGTTATTGGCCAGATGTTGTGGTCCCTACAATGCATGATGTTCTGATTATGCATCAACATCATGTATGAAGTACGTTTCTGTGTATATTTCATTAACCTAACTAACATAGTTTACTGTGTTTATTAAACGTTCTAAAATACATAGTATAGTCATATGATGATATAAGCTACCATAATAAAGGCTGGTTATCATTTGTCGGTGTTATACATGGATCCTACACAAATTGATCAGACCAAACAGTTGTCTTACAAGTGTGTCTATGCTAATGTGCACGTGATTGACGTTACAATTGTGAAATACTTGATAATTATCATCATGATAATATGAAGTGACGTGATTATATTGCAAAATATTACCACATTGTCATATTGGTAAATTATAATGCTAAATGACAGTAACATGTGACAAATTGTTTTCTGTAACAGTTTAACACTTGGTAAATGTAGGACACACCACACACTGTGACTTATACATACACATGTCCAAATGTAATTAAGTTGACTATTAATTCCTAGCATTACAAACACCAACATGCTAAATATAAGATGTAGTCGCATTGTTGTGATTACAGGCATTCATGCATGGAGTTTTAGATCAGTCTTTCATCCGTGATATGATCTCCCGTAATAAAGAATACTACAGTTATCCCCTTGTCTCCAAACACCTCTATATTACATTATGGAATTATAAGGAAACATACATAAAATGTTGAAATGGGAGTATCATTTTCTAATACAATGCCATGAAACTCAGAGTAGCTAAATGCATAACATGATCCAGAAAGTACATATATGAACATTTGTGTTTAAACCAATATGTTGGTTTTACTTCAATATTATAGGAAGATTGATGAGGCACATCTTATGAGAGATGTCAGCAAATATACATACCATGATCATCATATCTGGAGATATACCTATAATGCAAAGGAACAATATATAAATTGCAAACATTGACATGCCATCTTCAGTACCGTAAACAACACAGCAAATGTTTTTTGGTGTTAAATGTGCAACACCATGTATATTTCATGACATTCAAATGTAAATCAGGCTGGTGTACACTCATATATGGATGTACATGTCACACTGCACCAATAACATTGTATGTAAGATACTAGAAGCATGAATGAGTATGGGCATAATATGTGTATTGTGTTAGCATAAGGAACAACACCAATGCTAAAATATTAGTGCTTTGTTACCCCAGTTGTATTCACATACACACAACTAAAGTAACAATGAAGAGGATTATATAACTGTGCAACAATAACATACCGGTGCCACACTCCCTTTGTGCACACAGCAGAGAAAGAAAGGTGTGCAACCCATATTCATCTTTGTCCTACCAGAAGGGTATATAAAAAAACATTATGTTAGATAACATAATGTAATATAAAGTAGAACTTGGAACATATATGTTTTTACTTACAAGAAAAAATGAATGATCTGATATTCTGGCGTGTTCTGGCCACCACTGGCTGTTTGTTCATTTCAGCAGCTACATGGGTGGGATGCTCGTCTACCAAGGCTCAGCTAGGTCTGATTGTACATTGTGCCTGAGTGCAACATTGTGCAAAATGCAACAGGCAAGGATAATATCAGACACTTTTTGAGGCTTGTATAGAAGAGCCCCACCAGTTCTGTCCGACACCTAAAATCTGGTCTGAGTAGGCCAAATGTCCTCTCTATAACAGATCTTGTAGATATATGGCTGCATTTGCCTTCCTCCTCTGCTTCAGTTTGAGGGTTTAGCACCGGAATCAAGAGCCACGGCCTAATTCCGTATCCTGAGTCACCTAATGAGAGGAGCACACATAAGCTGACATTAGTGATCAATTGTACAATGCCAACATTCCTAAATAAAAATGTGTTTTGTGTTATAACATGTAAATGTGTACTCACCCAGCAGCCAACCATGTTCAAAATGTCCTCTTCGAACGCATGGAAGACTGAAGAGTTCCTCAGGATGAGGAATCGTGACTGGAACCAGGGAATTTGGGTACCACATGCATTATCCTCATCGTCGCATCACATCCAACTGTACATTGAGTGAATGGTAGTGCTTCCGATTGCGGTAACATGCTCACTCTGACTAGGTGCAATCAAAGCAAACATTTGCAATCGATTGCACCCAGCACACATGGTATCCCTGCTATATTATAAAAGCCAGTCCTGACTTCCAGCCACTCTGTCGCCTCTGTAGGAAAATGAATATAATTCCTAGCGCTCTATTGAGTGCATAGAGAAACTGGGTCAAGGCCCGCGGAAATGTAGATTGCGAGACCCCGCCCACTATGCCCACAGTTGTCTGGTATGACGCGGAAGCAAGATAATGTAATGAGCACAGCATTTTAACAAGCCAACAGGACTGCACGACCTCTGGCTGTGAAAAAATCTAAATCTCCCCTTATCTCTGATAAAGAGCTAAGATTGCTGCTGAACTCAAACGATAGCGACTTACAATCTCCTCCTCACTCATCCCATCTAACAGGGTTCTCTCCCTGTACAGACGCGGACGAGGCACAACTTGTCTCCTCTGTCTTCTCCTCTGATCTCCTGTTCCCTCTCCCTGTCTCTGTCGTATCCGCGTGACTGTCCCTGTCACTGTCCCTCGGTGTGTCCTCCCTTGCCTATATGATTTCTTCATTCATCAAGCATGTCATAGAAAGAATGTTCCTCCGTCTCCTAAACAATCAACATTTTGACAATGAGTAGCTGTGAATGACAGGTAATGGGCGTCCTTTAAATAGGTATGTGATGATGTCAGGTGACTAGTAAAATGCAAGGTGTTACATTAACATAATAAAGTACTTCTGTGCAAGCTGTGTGCAGTTCTTGTTATAAGTATTTGTTGTGTGTATCTGCAGGGAATGATGATATTTGGCAATGATGTGACGTGAACCTTTGTAGAAACATTGCTTGCAAATAAATAGTTGCAGTGGCAATGCATGTACACTTGTGAACGCAACAGTCAGTCATAATTAGGCAAAAAGGCTGAGATTGACGTGGGAAAAGTTTTGTGTAACATGTGTAATTAGGCATGTTATTGTGACATGTTGACAACAATGAATAGTCGTGTGCATATGCATGCATTTCTGTAAGGAGGATAGTTGTATAGAATGAGTTAACAAGGTTTCCCAATGCTATTACTGTACATGTGTGTATAAGTTAGGTTGAAGTGCTTGTAATGCTACGGTTACATGTAACAATTAAACATCAAGTGATTGAGCGTCCAATAAGTGACGTCATGAAATAGGGAGGACCCAAAACTAGATGTAAACATAGAAACAGATGTACATGAACGTTTAAAGATGCGTGTCACATTACAAGCATTGTGTAATGTAAAGGAACATGAATATACGGTGTATGTGTGACATGTGGTGTCATGTGTAACATCATGTAAATAATGTTGCTCTATTCAGTTCATAAATGTGTGATATGATGTGAGGTTCTCCTTAAGAGTTGAGTATAGTATTTCCCTGGCACACATCACATGATGAGTAATGTGGACCCGCAAATGCTGCAAACATGTAAAGTATAATGTTATGCAAATAAACACGTCAGCTGTGACACAATGCAGGAATGACCCCCACACTGTAATGCAATGACTTTGTATTGTTAGCATAAACGTAACAGTACTATACTGTTATACGTCCCCGCTCCATTGACTCCATTGATGTACAGAAGATTTTTTTTTTTCTAAGTGCCGTTGCGGCAGCCTTACGATCGGTTCTCCCCTCCAAACTGCCAACTTAGTTGGCGGGAAATTGCCATAACATCTCAATTTCGTAGTTGCCGATCAGCCCATAAGCTGTTTTTTTTGTTGAAATCCAGCCGATTTAAAAAAGTGGCGATCATGGCGAAAACAGGCTTATCGGCAGGCCGACTGCCATAACAAATAATCGGCTCCGAAACCTGGCGAAATCAAGCACTTACGGCGCTACTGAATCTCAAACCCATTTTGGCTATAAAATGGCGATAATTCCCTTATCAACGACTTACTGCATGAGGCCCCTAGTAGGGCCCTAGAATCTGTACGGGCTCTTCTCTTTCCTGTAAGTAAAAGGAATTTCTCCCTCCGCTCTCTAAGTGGAGGCATCAGACTGGCATCACCCTGCACAGTCCAGATAGGGTAAGACCAGTCTCTCTCAAAGGTAGAGACCTGCTAAATTCAGGAAGTGCAATCGTTAAGTACAGATCCAGTAGACCCACCCCTGTGCCTCTGATGACACAAGGCCTAAGTATTACCTTCTCTGACTCGCTGACTGCCAGTGTGTGGGGAAAACCCCATAATTTATTCTGGCAAACTGCCCTTACCAGGTAATTCACTGCACCGGGAGAGCAGATTCATAGTCCTAAACTTATCCCAGGGCTCATGCAAGACTATTTGTAGTAGCGCCTCTACTTCTGATTTGGGAGAATTTATCTGTTTCTTATTTTTGTTTCTGCAATGATGGTGCCGCACATGCATTTTTAACCCCTTGAGGACTTCCTTTGCCCCTCCACCCCCTATTTTCTGCATATACACGCCCATTAAGCCTTTTGAGTGCCCCAGAAAGTACTCTCTTACATAACTGGCTGCATTGGGCGGCCCTCAAGCTCAAAGAGACTTACATTTTTTCTGGGGGGGTCAATCGTCTTTCCTACAATCTTCCCAAATTACCAAAGACCAATTGCATCGACCAGTTGTTTGTGACCTAGGGTTCCGGGGGAAACATTGCCTCACTGAAGGCAGCAGTGTTTTACGTTTGACCAATGTTTCCGGCTTTGTGACTAAGCTTACAACCCAATGTTCAAGACACCAAAGACCTTGGAAATCGACTCAGTGGTGTTCCGGTCACCTACTGAAACCTTTGTCACCGTCTGACGTGGAGGCTTCATATAGGCTAGCTAAACATGTACATGGACCTTAAAGCCGTGTGCACATCTTTCTGTCACACAAGAGGACTATAGATTGGGGAGCTAGTAATTTATCCCTATACCTCTTACAGTTTGGTTTAACACACAAGTATGTTATCTTCGATGGACGTATACCACCGAGATCAGGGTACATCATGGGCACGGCCCCCTGGCCTGGCACCCACAATGTCAATTTGGGTACCTGGGCTGATGGGCGGATGTCATGGGTGTTTTAACATTGAATTTATATAGTACACTGATCACAGTGACATGTGGTTGGTTCAGGGTACATAAATAAATTCTAAATCTTGTGGAATGGTCCTGCTATGCTTTTTCTGATTTGTGTGCCACACATTGAACAACCATCAATTAAATCTCAAATTAACAACTTGAGATCAAGTCCAACCACCATCACGTTTCTTGATCTAAATATAATTGATTCAGTTGTGCAAACATTCAAATCAAGGTATCAGGAAAAGTACGGCTACCAATAGTCTACTCTTGGATATAGCGCCTAACATCCAACAGCTTAATGGTGGAGATTAACCGCTACTGTGACAATACCTCTGCTTAAGGTGGAAATTGCTCCACTCTGCATAGAGTTTAGCAACTCAAGCAAGATTTAAAGGAACACATGTATGAACGTGCTAACAGTTTGAATGTGTTACGTTGTGCTCAACCATGGAAAGATGGGGCACCCGAAACTGAGGTGAGTGGGTAAACAAAGCACCCACAGCTACGGGGACAAGCCTGGAAATTGGAAAATGGCGTCTGAAACGTCTGGGAGCTATAAGGTGAAAATAAGATACTGCGCCAGACGAGAAGCGGAGGTTCCCAGAAGATAGGTGGTAACC
>WSYH01007275.1:0-33801 GCA_036426205.1 Ascaphus truei
ATTGGTGGTTGGCAGTGGGGGGTAGCGGGGTTGGTGAGTGTGTTGGGAGGGTAGTGTTTGAAAACGTGGGTTGGTGAGTGTGTGGGGCGTATTTCTTTTAAAACTGTTTTTTATCAGTTGAGTACTGTATATGAGTGTACTAAGGGCTGATGTTGTGTAGGAGAGGGAGGGAAAGGAAACCTTAACAGTGCAAGTAATGTTTAAAACACTGCAGATAAAGTTTCCAATCTCTTATACCAAGATGGATTTTGTTAGTAATGAGCAGAAACGTCTTGGCAATGCAGCTGCTATATTTTCAATTAGTGAGGAGACTGAGGAATTTAGTCTGCATTTAAGCACCCCTTCAGAGTAGGATCAGATTAAAGCACTTTAATTACTAATGAGCAAAAGGCTCCGTATATGGTGGAATAAAACAGCTCTCAATAAATATCTTCAAAATAAAATGATCCCTAGGGGACTACGTATACAAACCTTCCCATCATTTACATTTTCTGATCCTAAACTGAAGGAACGTTGGGAAACTGCCCTTAACATCTGCTCATTTGAATTAATTAACACTTTGATTGCCAACGATGAGGCTTTGCTGGCTGAGACAAAATCTCAAATTGAGACTTTACAGAATGATATGGACACTACAGACAAAAAGCATTCGATCAATTGGAAGCAGAACTAAACAAATATGACAGAAAAATTAACAATAAAAAAGAACAAATTCTCACATAACCTATCTGATTACAGGCTTGAAAAAGTCTATATATGGCAACAACTTAAACAAAATACAAAAAATCAGGAAAAAGAAAGATGGCTCCCCAGTATCATCATCAGGAGCCACAACATCTGATATTAATTCTTCAGATTGTGATGTTATGTAAAAAAAAAGGGTCTAAATATGACAAATCTTCGTTCTCTTTTTTTATCCAAGTGACAAGCACACGGCACTTGGAGAGAAGGACACGAAGGGGAAGAAAGTAGATTAATGGACAGAGACCACTATGGTTAAAAGAGTCACAAGGGTCCACCAAAACAATGGAAATAAACCCTCTAACTATTGTGAACTTATCTGACACTATACTTACCCCATTACAGATTAAGGTATTGGAGTATGGCCTGTCCTTTGCACCAACAAATACGTGGGATAATTTTGAATGGATAAAAGACGTACAGCTCTTTTGTAGGAAACTCTTATTATACAAGCATTTTGTGAAATCAACTTTGGAATTGGGAGATAATGCTTTAAATGTTATGACACTAACACCGTTATCATCTTCCTCCTTTCAATCCTCTATCCATCAGGATCAAGATAATACTACTTCTAAGAAACTTAAGCCTGTTGCTCACATCAAACCTCGTTCAACTTTTTGACCCCCCCCCCATTCAAGTGTGCTCTCAAATTGAAGTCTTCTCTAATATGGTGACAGATGTAATTTACAAACTTCCTGACTCCATGGGACTGAGTAACATCTCTAAGTCTGAATGGACAGCTATTAAGGAACTCAAAGCTTTGATGACAATCGAAATCAAGCTCTCTGACAAAGGGGGCAATATTGTGTTATGACCTAAAAAACTGTCTTATGAAAAAGAAGCTTTTAAGCAGTTACGCAATGCTCAATGAAATAGGGAACTTCCTGGAGATCCAGCTGTGAAGTTCAAAAAAGAACTTTACTCCATTGTGCATGAGGCGTACTCCCAGGGTGTTATCACCAAACGGCATTGTGATGGTCTTAATACCAAGTTTCCGGTACTCCCTACACTATATATTTTGCCAAAGATTCATAAACATCTCTCCTACCCCCCAGGGCGCCCCAATGTTTCGGGCATTGTGTTTGTATTTGTAAGGAATCCGCTCCGCGGTTTACTGGATGCCTTACCTTGCAGACCGGTGCAGTTCTGGAACAGCTCTCCTGATGTTTGCTGCAGCCTGGATTCACTCACCAAAGCTATACACACTCCCTCTGGTATCTACTGCAGCTGTGCAGCCTATCACTGCAACCTAGACTTGCATTCACTCATTGGAGCAGTACCTTCACACCCCCGCTGGGGATTGGCCCGCTGGCCTTTAAGTACTGCTTTCCCACAATGCTCCCGGCCGAGCATAGTCCTTACTGGATGTCAAAATCGTTCTGCCACAAGCCCTCGCTTGTTCTCCTATGCTGATACCAGGTTCCGCCCTGCGTCCTTCAGCTTCCTTCAAGCCGCTTGTTCTCCTATGCTGATACCAGGTTCCGCCCTGCGTCCTTCAGCTCCCTTCAAGCCCGCTTGTTCTCCTATGCTGATACGGAGGTTCCGCCCTGCGTCCTTCAGCTTCCTTCAAGCTCCCGCTTGTTCTCCTGTGCTGAAGCAGAGGTTTCGTCCCTGCATCCTTCAGCCTCCTGGATTCCTGCACTGAAGTGGAGGTTTCGCCCTGCATCCTTCAGTCTCCTGGATTCCTGCTCTGAAGCGGAGGTTTCCCTGTGTATCTCCAGCTTCCTGGTTCCTGGGGCCTACCCTTTCCCTAATCTAGGGTGGTCGTGTCCTGGTTCCTGCGCGGAAACAGAGGATTCCCCAGTCCGCTCAGGACTCTTGCGCTGTGCACTGGTTTACCCATGCAGTTAGGCGCTGTGCTACGCTGGTCTGCTTACCATCTCCTGTGACCAGCACCATGGGCCATGGTCGTCGCACGCGCAGAGGCCAACCCCGCGCTCCTAAGCTGAAGCGGGGCTCTCCTGACTACATGTTGCCGAACTATTGCTTGAACAATGTTTATCCTGATGTCTCCTGTCCTGACCCTGGCTTGTACAACGACGACGCTGTCTTCTCCTATCCTGATCCTGCGATATATGACAACGAACTGCGCAATCCGGATCAGCCTGCGCGGTCTAAGGTCGGTGCTTTTACAACCCCACCTCAGCCTCGCGGTCTGACCCAGGTTTGTGGCGAGCACAACCGTGACAGTATTATTGTTATGTACATATATTTTTTGTCTTTATGTTTTGTTTTAATGTATTGTTATACTGTCAGTGTTATACGTTTTTAACTAGCATGGTTTGATACAAGTGTATTGTATTAAGCACTGATTGGAAAGCTATTAGTGAAGTGTCATTCCCATTGGCTGAAGAAATACTCAGCAGGGGTACTTAACTAGTACCTTGGGAATTGATAGACCAACACCCTGAAAAAGTGTCGCTCTGACACGAAACGCGTCGTGGTGAGGTTACAGGCAGTGACGTAGGGTTCGTGACGATGAACTCCGGAAGCTGCGCACGCATACACCCATGAGGGACCGTTTGGAGAATTGGTTTGGCTGAAATTTATCACGTAAGCCCTTACCCTCCGTTCTATATAACATCTGGGACATAATACGAGTGCCTTGAATCTATTGAGGCTTGCCTTCTCTGTGTTTATTTGGATTATGTGATCCAGTCTTATTTTCAAGCATGATGTACATGTTTCCTAGTGTACATATAAATTGTGTTTAATTGCATTATTTTGTCTATGTGCTTTCTCTTATGCGCCCCTTTTTGTTTTTATTTGCATGTAGATATTGCCCCGCTGATCACAGGAGATTTGGAGCTGTAGGGAGAATCACATAGGCTGTGAAGAGATGGGATATTGAGGACAGCGCACACTTTTCCTTTTTCAAGATTCCATCCAGGCTGGACAACATTATTGGAGAAAAAGTTAGGTAGTCCGAGGTTCACAGCATCTTCAACAGCCAACGCATGGATATAAAAAAACTTTATTGACAGCTAGTAACGAACATCAGCACAACCACTCTGACGCGTTTCGTCCAGGCTTGGACTTTTTCAAAGAGTGCTAACAATGCGTAATGACCAACTTAATATAGGGGATGATGAGTGCAACCCACCAATAGGCACAGGGATTGACCTACAACCGCACCTGCAAATGATTCATTAGGTGAATGCCTACAACACGTCACTCCCTATATCAGTGGGCATATACATGATGATAAATACACATATATTTTTAGAAAAAATCATTAAAAAGGCAACATGAAAGTGCTTAGTGCACGAAACGCGTAGGTGCGTTAGTGTTGTTCCGTTGTCCCCTTGCTGCACCACCCTGCAATAAAACCTGACCTGTTTTTCAATTGAAAGCTCACCTCATTATTTTTCCGGTTTCACTGGGAGCTGGAAATTGCGGCAGTGCTACACATCTCTACCCCTCTTCTTGTTGGATTTCCAGTATAACTTCTTTTCTCTTCTTTCCCTTTCTTCCTCATTTTCATTTGCCTTTGGTTATGCTTAGTATATTTGTCTTGTTATATCTGTTGCATGTATGCATCAGTTTGATGTGTAAGGTCGGACAAGCTAATTGTTACACTTTAAATGTCTACACTTTAAATGTTTTTAATGTTGTTTCATTATGCCATCATCCGGTGTCCATATTGTGCTATTAATCAACACTTATGCATCTTTAGCATTAGTGCGCACGGGATTGATGACATGTATGAGGAGCTTTTTAAATTTATTCACTCCCTGCCCGTAATGTGCGGGCGCGTGGTGCTCCACCTCCACTAATTAACAGCTGTGACTTAGATCACGGTTGGAGGGAGGAGTTGCGTGCTTGCGCCTGCGGGGGAGAGCCTATAAATAGCTATGTCCGGGCATTAAAGGTTACTCTTTGATAAAGTCCCCACAAGGGACGAAACGCGTAAGAGGACCCTTCCTGTTTTTATATTGGCTGTCATGCCGTAATAAAGTACCCCTTTTTGTAGCACTTTGCCTCCAGCCTGTTTGAATTAGCAGTGCCCGTCCCACTACCCTTTCCTGCTTCACTTCGATTTCAAGCCTGAAAAGCATTCCTTACCATAATTAAGTTCATTGGAACAGATCAGTTCTCCATGGACCAAAGGCATGGTGACTGGGATGCTGCTTTACTGCAGAAAGAGGCAAAGTGGATATATACACTCAAAACATTGTCACCCAATGGTCTAAAAGAAGGATTTCTGTTTACTCCATTCATTTGAGACAGCTGACAGTATGGTATATGAATATATCTATACATACACACTCCATCGGATGGCTTGGGAAATCCACTTCCTCCCTCTCTTCTGTTTCCTAATATACCATTTTAACTATCATAGTCCTTACTTTAGTTTTGTTCAGGTTTGTGAATAAGTTCATATCTAATTACAGCATAACCTGTTGCCACATTGATTGCAGGGGTTGTCAAATCCTCTCATTATAATTAAATTTGCATAAATACATATTACATAAGGATTGACTATTCATCAACCCTTAGTCCGACAACTGTGACCCCTCTCACAGCGGAGCATTATGTTCACCAGATCATAAATAAATGCATTAACTCACACATAATTGCTAATGGAGTGTTAGCAACACGCCCCCCCTAAGGGTCGAATAGTCTACTACAGACCCCAAATTTGCAGCACTTTGTCTTTAAGCTCTGTGGATTACTCACACAGCTTAATCAGTCATGTGCAGTTGTATAGTATTAATATCTATGTACTGTTGCATTTCATTAAGTGCTATTGCTATATGTCCTGCAGCCACTCATAACAATTATTATAACTTAGGATGCTCTATAGATGTATAACACGAGCATTATATGAGTTGGCAGCAAGGGTGAGATGAGGAACCAATAGAAACATATCATAGCATATAAATATTAAAATTGAGCCTATGGGACCTCCCCCTCTCATTCAAGCCTTGGGAAAGCGTTTCTCACGCGAAACGCGCGCGTCGGCACTTCTCATGTGCATGCGCAGGGTCAGCACTGACGCGGCAGCCTTCTATCTCGCAGAGCGAGCAGCTGCCAGACCCAGCGCCTGCACACACTCTCAGACTGGGTTAGAGTTACGGAGTTCACTCGGTAGACAGGAGGTGAGGATCGTGGTTGTTTGGTATCTGCTCTGTTATGCACGGTTGAGTTCATTTATTATATGGACATTAGGTATACTCATTGCCACACCGCAGCACCAGAGCAGTAGCACACTAGTGATTGCGTTTTCATATAGGAGTCTACTCCGTTTATTAGATCCTATTGCCTCAATAGCCAGTGTTTAGCACAGTACCTGACGGTGGAGCACATTAATGAATATGTGCACAGGCATACACAACAAGCCACACCATTTTTGATATCTGTAAGCTTCTCTAATTACTGCCAGCAACGAGCGTTATTAGCCTTTACCACGGGCTACACACGTTCTATATGGGCAGGTTCCTACACCACCTCCTCATCCCTCTTTCACCAAAGAGCACCCATATAGGGAATACTGCATACCAGCTCCCCTAAGAACATTGATCTAAACTCCTTTATTTGTTCTTATCAATATATAATTCAGAGTGCTACACGCACTCAACATAGGATTAAATGTGTGTGTCTTATCCTTGGATTTTAAACCCCATAATTTTAATTTGATGAACATTAAAAATATTTATTTTAATTTATCCTCATACTGCATTTAGGGTAGTGAGTGCTTTAGTTGGGTTTTTGCTTCTTTGCTGTTCTACCTATGAAAAGCATTCCTGCCAGAGACTTAGGGGGCTGAGCAGCGCGTTTTTGCGCCGGATAGGAAAAAAATTTGCTCGACCGTTAAAATGTGAAGCCAAAGGCGCGATTCACTAACAAGTTCAGCACGTTTTGTTCCGGCTGAGCAAAAATATGCCAGATCGCACAAGCTGCTTTCCCCCCCCCCCCCTTTCACTGCTATCACGCTTAAATTTGTAAAGCGCGATAGGTGATAGAGAAAAACCTGCCTGTAAGAACTGCATGGAGACGCTGCGTCTCCATGCACGGCTCTTACAGGCGATCGTACTGTATACACATACTGTACATTTGATGAATAGTGTACATGGGCAGGGGGTTTCCTGAGCTGAACCGCATTGGTTTCAGCCTCGGGAACCCCCTACTTCATGAGATACAGGCTCCGTTTTGGGGTGCCGGTATCCCCTTTACTTTTAATGCTCCCGCGTCACTTGACCGGGGGATTTAACTTCCGAAGGGGGATATTGGCACCCCATAATGGGGCCTGTATCTCATGAAGTAGGGAGTCCCTGAGGCTGAAACCAATGCGATTTAGCTCAGGTGACCCCCTGCTCATCTACACTAGTGTCAAAACACACATATCAAGAAACAATAATTCATTACCATAGCGGATAGCCACTCCAGTAATGAAGCTGCATTAATGTCATTTTTAGTAATACAGTATTATGCAGGAGCAGGGGTTCTCGTGAGCTGAACTGCTTTGATTTCAGCCTCGAGGACCCCATGCTTCCTGAGTTACAGGTCCAGATATGAGGTGCTGGTATTCCATTATTTACATCACACGTCACGATACGTGGACACTATAAAAATGGCAGCGAAACTGGCATCCGATGGCCCAAATCGGGGCCTGTAACTCGGGAAGCAAGGGGTCCCTGAGCCAGTAATCAAATCAGTTCAGCTCAGGAGACCCCCTGCACACTATTAAAAAAATACATTAAAGCAGCTTCATTACCTTAGCGGCTATCCACTAAGGCAATGAAGAGGTTAAGGCACAATAGCATGATTATTGGGGACAATTGCCCCCAATAAACATTGCAATATACAACATACCCACCCCCTGTGCCCCCAACAACCCTTATACCCCCCTAACATACATCACATATCTGAATTTTTTTTTTATGCACAGGAATGATACTATAGGCTGGCGGTGGCCCCCGGGTGGTCCCGCAGGTGTCCGGGGTTCGCCGCTTGCCTGCAGTGCCATCCCTGTGCCCCCCCCCCCCCCAAATACTTTTAAATAAATACACCCCGCCCACCGCCCCTGACAGATAAAGTACAATAATGGGCAAAATTACTATTATCCACATATGTATAATAGTGCATTTGACCATTTAAAATAAAACATTGAGCAGCATAAATAAAGTAAATAACTATTGCACTCACCCCTGCCAGGCTGCCACAATGAAGGCCTCATCCCGCCCATATCCTCTGTTGCTACAAACAGTGCAGAAGAATAAAAAAAGACAATCTAATGTCCCCTAACCCCTTAATCAACTTGGTAGAAAATGCCAATTAAAAGAAGCACACAAAGACTTGAGTAAAGTACAAAGACTTCTGTTTGTATTCAATTCATCAGACCCACTGAACACAGTGACGTTTCAGGACCAAATGTCCTTTCCTCAGAGCAAACACCTGACTCTGATTAATTGAATACAAACAGACGTTTTTGTACTCTACTTAAGTCTTTTGTGTGCTTCTTCTAATTTGCATTTTCTACCATTTCGTGGATCCAACTTTGAGACGCCGGGATCAGCAGAAGGTGAGCACAAAAAGGAAAAACTCTTTAATTTACCCTTATTAACAGTGGTGTGCCACTTATACCCACCCTTTCCCTTAATCACCTTAGCGGTTAGTAACTGCTATAGTAATTAAGGGGTTAACCCACCCTCTCCCACTACCCACTCGGAAGGTCTAACCACTCATTCTTGAGGACAATACCCCCTTCACCCACCCTGCTACCCACAATAAAAACAATAACAGCCCCACAACATATATCCCCAATCTGATTGGATGTAGCAGACCATATGACTCCCTTTGAATGACGTCACATCGTTTCTCCCAAAAACTCTGTCACATGGTATCCTACAGCCAATCAGATTGGGGATATAGTTCCTATATCTGATTGGCTGAAGTACCATATGATGGTGGCCATCTTGCTTTTGATGACGTCATGTTAAAGGGAAAGGAAGCACAGCCATTCTGATTGGCTTGCTTAATTTCCTTTACATGACGTTACCAAAAAAAATGGAAAATCACATGATTTTCACTGGCCAATCTGAGCCGTGGGAACCATTAGATGAAAATGTGACGTCATAGGCCTATAAAAGCCTATGTTGCCTCATTTTACACCAAGAAACTGAGGAGGACAGACCTCCTCCTCCAAAAGGAGGACAAGGGTGTGCCGGACGAAGATACAGATGAAGAAGAAGATACAGATGAAGACCCCGAAGACCCCAGAAGACCCAAAAAAGTGACGAATTGGATTACAAATTTGCGGAAGAAGAAAAAGAAAGAAGATAAAGACTTTGGAATTTTGTTTACCTGTTTCCTGGATTGGTTCGTGGGAATCCTGTGTCCCCAGGATTCAGAGGGTGAAGTCATCTACAGTTAAGTAAAAAAATTAAATATATGTTATTTTACTTTTACAGGGGCCCCCAGACCCCTGTGAGAACCACCCCAAGGGCACCTGGACCCCTGTGGGAACCACCCAAGGGTCCCTAGACACCCATGGGGATGACCCGGGGGTGCCCAGACACCCACAGAGAACACCCGTGGACCACCTGGAGGCAACGGAGCTAAGCGGGGACCATCCAGAGGCCAGAGACAGAACATGAAACACAGACAGAGCTCAGTGCACATCCAGTAAAACCTATACATGGTACAGTGCCTAAATATATATGTATAGATATCTATTAAATAAAATGGTCTTTTAGTTTAACATTTTGGCCAAAGTGTTGTAAGCTCCTGAGCCACTTCATGGCAGACCACATCTCAAGGTCCCTAAGACTAATATAAATTCTTAATAACCTGTGCATTACCAGGAAGAATGATTAATAATAAATCTGTCAAAATTAGTTGCATATTTTAATTTTATTTAATAGATATCTATACATATATATTTAGGCACTGTAACGTGTATAGGTTTCACTGGATGTGCACTGAGCTCTGTCTGTGTTTCATGTTCTGTCTCTGGTTTATAATATATATCGCCATGCTCAGTAGCACTCCTCTGTGACACCTAAATGTTTATATATATGTTGTGGTTATTTTGGGCGTTTAATACAGTATGTGCTTTCAGGTGTCCTGTATGTTTTACCAACCAGAGGCCCCCAGACACCTATGGGTACCCCCCGGGGTGCACTGTTTGGCCTGCGGACACCTGTCGGGACCACCCGGGGACCACCCGGGGACCACCCGGAGACCCCCATCGACCTGGGGTAATAATTGTGTGTATAAAAAATAAATAATTGTTTTATGGGGGGCACAGGGGGTGGGTTGTGTATTGGTGCTTACTAAATATTTTTTAATGTACATTTTTTTCATAGTGTAGATGAGCAGGGGGTCTCCGGAGCAGAACTGCTTTGGTTTGAGGTCCGGGACCCACTATTTCCCAAGATACAGGCCCCATTATGGGGTGTCGGTATCTCCAATGCATTGAAATGTCCCGATCACGTGAAGCGAGACATTTCCTTGTATAGGAGAAACCGGCAC
Organism: Ascaphus truei; assembly: GCA_036426205.1. Lineage (NCBI taxonomy): Eukaryota > Metazoa > Chordata > Amphibia > Anura > Ascaphidae > Ascaphus > Ascaphus truei. The sequence continues at coordinate 10,219 of WSYH01007275.1, forward strand.
ACCATAACGGGGCATGTATCTCAGAAGTAGGGGGTTAACGGAGTTCAAAACAATGCAGTTTAACTCTGGAGACCCCCTGCTCAGCTTCTCTATGCTAGGATTAAAATGTATATTAAAAACATACATTTCGGGCGAGATTTTTGCTCGGAGAGTCGTCTCTCTCTGAGCAGCTCTCTCTGTAACTGAAATGAATCACCGGGTAAGGCCTTTTCAGAGGGTCGATTCTATCGCTGGTGGCAACTCGCCCATTTTGGGAATTTTGCTATCACAGGTAATCAAGGCTTTCTGAATACCTTGATAGCAACGCTCAAAAAAATGGCGTTATAAATTGGCCGGTGAATTTCTTTATGAACGCTTACTGCATAGGCCCCTTAGTGTTTAATGACTCATCGATATCTTATCATCACCAGTTTTAATTTTTGTTTACTTTACACTGTAGTTATATATTGTGACAGAAACCAGGGGATGGTAATAAATTCCATATATAGGGCTCCCAGGATACTGAACAGTTTCTATCCTGTTCAGGCTGGAAAGTGCAGCCTCATAATACATGCACTCCATCCCACAGTTTGGCAAGTGCTGGAACTGAGGGAGGAGGGATCCAGACCAGAGTTTGTCTGCTGCCTGATTTCTGTCACCTGTCCTGCTAGTTAGAAATCAGGTATTTAAGACTGGATTTCCTGGTTCCTCTTCCCTCTCCCCAAGAGCCTGGGGGCAGGAAGGCTACTGTAAGCAGAGAGGGGAAAGCCTCTCCCCAAACAGGTTAAATCATTCTGCTCCTTTTTTCTAAAACTAAAAAGTTCCTTATTTTTGTTGTTGGAAGTGGAAAAGCCACTCCAACCCTGAGTCAGGGAAAACCTTAGTTAAGTTTGCTTGTGTTTCTTTTGTATGCACTGTGGCAGTCTCAGTGCCTGGGACTGAATAAACCAGACATAGCCTGTTTAAAGGAACAGCACGTTACGCCTCGTCATTTAACCTACCCTAAAAGACCGTGTTCTAACAGTCCTGGAAAGACGGCGGAGCCCTGGAGTAAGCCGTTTGTCACATATGGTGGAGAATGCGGGCAGAACACTAAAAGGTCTGCGGGTTAAAGAACTTGAAAAAAAAAAAAAAGTTTGTTTTCTCTCCAAACAAGATGGAAGACGTGGTGAGTGTGCTGGTACATAATGTCGCTGCCCAGAAAGACGCGAATGAAACCCAGCAACAGCTGTTAATAGCCCAGCAAGAGACTAATGCAAACCAGCAACAGACTAATGCAAACCAGCAACAGACGAATGCAGCCCTGCAAAACGCGAATGCAACCCAGCAACAGCTGTTAATAGCCCAGCAAGAGACTAATGCAAACCAGCAACAGACGAATGCAGCCCTGCAAGAGGTGAATGCAGTTCTGCAAATCGCGAATGCAAACCAGCAAGAGACAAACCGCTTGCTGAGAGAGTAGCAACAAGGGTTCGCCCTGGGCTTACAGCAGGAACTCGAGATCCTGAGAGAGACTATCATTAAGACTCCACTGGCAGAGGCAGCCCCAGTCCCGAAAACGACCAGGGCAAGCCACTACCTTCAGAAGATGGGGCCCTCGGATGATGTTGAAACCTATCTTCTCACGTTTGAATGAATGGCACAGAGAGAGGGTTGGCCAGAAGCTGAGTGGGCAAGTCTAATCACACCCTTCTTAAGCGGCGAACCCCAGAAGGCTTACTTTGATCTAGAGCCAGCCGAAGCTAACGTCTATGCAAAATTGAAGTTCGAGATCCTCGCCCGCCTCGGCATAACCACGGCCGTTCGCGCCCAAAGGTTCCATGCATGGTCCTTCAAGTTGGATAAAGCCACCCGATCCCAGATGTATGACCTCATCCACCTCGCTCGAAAGTGGCTACAACCTGAGATCAACTCAGCAAGCCACATCGTGTAACGGTTGGTCATGGACCAGTTCTTGAGGAAACTTCCTTCTGCTCTAAGCTGTTGGGTCAGTCAGAGTGACCCCCACAATGCAGACGAGCTTGTGGCCCTCGTAGAAAGGTACAATGCAGAAGAAGAGCACCTGCAACCCACAGTCATGGATTATCCCCACTACCCAAGGTTCCAGGACTCTTCCAGAGACGGTAAAAGGGTACCAGGGTTAAGGGGGGCTGAAGAGCGACGACCGCCTTCACACAGCACCAGCAACAGTGGCTCGCATACTAAGGGCAACAGCCAACATGGAGAGCCGAAAAAGGGCTCTAAGTGGGACACAGACTATATACCTAAATGTGTAAATTGTTATGAGAGGGGCCACACCGCGAAAGTTTGCCCACTAAATATTGAGCCGATGCAATGCAACAGCGTTGAACCTTATTCGTTGTGGTCTCAATGTATGGGCCCTAGCCCAGAGGACCCCTTGAATAACCATCTCTGGGCATTTGTAAAGGTTAATGGTAAGAGGGTTCGGGCAGTACTTGACTCTGGGAGTATGGTTACACTAGTGTCCGAATACCTGTTGCCCATTGGGAAAAAACAGGTAAACAGGTCACAAAGAGTGGCAATTTGTTGTATCATGGGGATAATCACGAATATTCCACTGTTGATGTTCTTATTGAAACAGAGTTTGGTTCTTTAGATTTCAAAGTGGGTATAGTACCCAAATTGGCACATGATGTGTTAATAGGGACCGACTTTCCCATTTTCTAAAAATGTGGTCCTCCTCTCAGAATAGCACCCAGAGTTCAATAGCGGACCATAAAGAAGTAAAAGAAGAAACAAATCCTTTCCCTTTTTCAGAAATGGAGGTTGACGAGGGACCAAATAAAAAGGGGAAAGAGGAAGAGTGCTGTAAAATCCCCTTTCCCATGGCCACCTTGGTAGGGAATACCTCAAATCAAGATGTTGAACAGGCGCTTACCACCCCAGAACAGGATAAGACCTTCGCTGACCTAGAGGTCAGTCCTGGGAGTTTTAAGAAGGCCAAGTGGGAAGACCGCACATTAGCAGTAGCAAGGGGGAATATACGGGACCAGAATAGTACTCCTGGCCAACCAGATAGGTCACTTGCCTACCCCTACTTTGAGGTAGAGAATGACCTAGTATATCGAGTTGATAAAAGGAAATCAATTATAACTAAACAATAGTTGCTACCACGGACATTCCGTAATGTAGTATTACACCTCGCACATAGTCACCCATTGAGGGGACACCTAGGGGTGGAAAAGACAAAAGAAAAGGTTCTCCGAAGCTTCTATTGGTCTGGGGTTCTGGCAGAAATTACAAATTATTGCTCCTCATGCCCAGAATGTCAGATCACCGCCCCGTTCAAAGCGTATCGTAGTCCATTGGTACCCCTTCCCATAATATATGTGCCATTTAACCGGATTGCTATGGATCTAGTAGGACCCCTAATAAAGTCGGCTAGGGGACATCAGCATATATTGGTAATATTAGATTATGCCACCCGATATCCGGAGGCAATTCCCCTAAGTAGCACCTCTGCTAAAAACATAGCAAAAGAGTTAATAGTCCTGTTTACCCGGGTCGGAATTCCTAAAGAGATCTTAACTGACCAGGGAAAACCATTTATGTCCCAAGTAACAAAAGAGTTATGTAAACTCCTAAAAATCAGGCACTATTCAATAAAACCTTAAAAAGCATGTTACGCCGGGCGGTCGATAAGGATGGGAAAAACTGGGATTGTTTGTTACCATACCTGTTATTTGCCATTAGGGAGGTTCCCCAATCATCCACAGGCTTCTCCCCGTTTGAAATATTGTATGGCCGACACCCAAGGGGCTTACTGATATAGCCAAAGAGACTTGGGAACACGAGGTTACCCCATACAGAAGTGTAATAGAGCATGTTGCCCAGATGCAGGACCGCATAGCTGAAGTCCTACCTATAGTGAGGGAATACATGGAAAAAGCTCAAGAGGCACAGAGGAATATGTATAATAAGGGTGCTAGGGTCAGAATTTTTTTTTCCAGGCGATAGGGTGCTAGTTCTGGTTCCCACCGTAGAGAGTAAATTCCTTGCTAAGTGGCATGGGCCATATAAGGTCTTGGAAAGAGTGGGAGAAGTAAATTACAAGGTGAGACAGCAAGGTAGGAGGAAACCTGAGCAAATTTACCATGTAAACCTACTTAAGCCCTGGAAAGATAGAGAGGTCTTGTTAACCCTAGTACCCCCAAGTCCATCAGAGAATCGAGAAACTGACCCAGAGGTTAGCATAGCTGAAACCTTGTCCGTTCATCAGAAACGAGAGGTCCAGGATTTAGTGAGAAGAAACAAAGAAGTCTTTTCTACACAGCCAGGAAAAACTAGCATAATTGAACATGACCTAGTCTCTGAACCGGGGGTCCGAGTTAACCTTAAACCGTACCGAATCCCAGAGGCCAAAGAGAGGCTCTAAGTTTAGAGGTTAAAAAATGCTAAAACTAGGCGTAATTGAGGAATCCCAAAGTGGGTGGAACAGCCCTATAGATTTAGTCCCAAAGCCAGACGGTACAACAAGGTTTTGCAATGACTACCGTAAACTAAACGCTGTGTCAAAATTTGATACTTATCCTATGCCAAGGGTTGATGAACTGGTAGAGAGACTGGGCAAAGCCCGATATCTCACGACCCTAGACCTAACAAAAAATTACTGGCAGGTTCCTCTCACAGAAAGGGCAAAAGAAGAGACAGCCTTCTCAACCCCAGACAGCCTCTTTCAGTATAGGGTGCTGCCTTTTGGCTTACATGGAGCTCCCGCCACATTCCAAAGAATGATGGATAACATTTTAAAACCACATGCTCAGTATGCTGCCGCCTACCTGGATGATGTGGTAATCCATAGTGAAGATAGGCAATCTAACCTTCCAAAGGTCCAAGCTGTGCTTGACGCAGTTCTGTCTGCTGGACTAACTTCTAACCCCGCTAAATGCACTATTGGTCTGGAGGAGGCCAAGTATCTGGGGTATTCTATTGGCAGAGGTTTACTCAAACCCCAAACACTCAAAGTAGAGGCGATACAAAATTGGCCAAGGCCAGTTACAAAAAAACAAGTAAGGACCTTTTTGGGATTAATTGGTTACTATAGAAGGTTTATTCCCAATTTTGCAATAAGGCAACCCCACTAACCGACCTCACAAAAGCAAGAGGGCCGCTAATTTTATAGTGGTCCCCCGAAACCGAACAGGCCTTTAGAAGCCTGAAAGAAGCTCTCTGTGCCCAACCAGTGTTGGTCACACCTGACTTCTCCAAAGAGTTCGTAGTCCAAACCGACGCCTCTGAGGTAGGGCGGGGGGCTGTACTCTCCCAGGAGTCTCAAGGTGAGGAGCACCCCATCCTTTATTTAAGAAGGAAACTACATCCCCAGGAGAAAAAAATACTCCATAGTCGAGAAAGAGTGTCTCGCAATAAAGTGGGCTATGGAGACGCTCAAATACTATCTGTTGGGGAGAAAATTCCGGTTGGTCACAGATCATGCACCCCTCACCTGGATGTGTCAAAACAGAGAGAAGAATGCTAGAGTGACCAGGTGGTTCCTAAGTCTACAACCCTTTAAATTTTCTGTGGAACACAGGTCAGGGCACAAACATGGCAATGCTGACGGGTTGTCAAGGATGCACTCCCTAATATCCATGGTCGCTCATCCCTCGAGGTCTGAGCTGGGGGGGAGGATATGTGACAGAAACTAGGGGATGGTAATAAATTCCATATATAGGGCTCCCAGGATACTGAACAGTTTCTATCCTGTTTAGGCTGGAAAGTGCAGCCTCATAATACGTGCACTCCATCCCACAGTTTGGCAAGTGCTGGAACTGAGGGTTGAGGGATCCAGACCTGATTTCTGTCACCTGTCCTGCTAGTTAGAAATCAGGTATTTAAGACTGGATTTCCTGGTTCCTCTTCCCTCTCCCCAAGAGCCTGGGGGCAGGAAGGCTGCTGGAAGCAGAGAGGGGAAAGCCTCTCCCCAAACAGGTTAAATCATTCTGCTCCTTTTTTCTAAAACTGCAAAGTTCCTTATTTTTGTTGTTGGAAGTGGAAAAGCCACTACAACCCTGAGTCAGGGAAAACCTTAGTTAAGTTTGCTTGTGTTTCTTTTGTATGCACTGTGGCAGTCTCAGTGCCTGGGACTGAATAAACCAGGAATACCCTGTTTAAAGGAAGAGCACGTTACGCCTCGTCATTTAACCTACCCTAAAAGACCGTGTTCTAACAGTCCTGGACATACGGCGGAGCCCCGGAGTAAGCCGTTTGTCACTATATATATATATATATATATATATACACATACATACATACATACATACATACATATATATATATATATATATATACATATTGCGTCGTCACTATTTTTCCATTAAACAATTTATTATTTTCTAGCCATTATATGGATTTTAGTAATGTACTGATGAGAGCAGTTGCTATATGGTATTGATGCCTAATGATTGCCTGATACACTACGTTTGGGACCATTGAGCCCCACCATTATATGCTATTACATAGTGTGCAGGGTATATGGTACTTGGGGAGATGTCTGTCATCGCCCCTTTTTTGTTGCAGATGTTGTGCACATTAAGATACATCAACAGGTTTTTCATTTGCTAAATTATATTCTTCTTATTTAAGGTTGTTTTCTGTTTTAGCAATATTGTCTGTATTGTTATATAGTATACAGTATATTGTAATGTATTCACATTTATATTGCACTATTGTCATCTTTTGTCTCTTTGTGCTATATGTTTATACATCTGTATTAAGCCCAGGGTTTCAAGCACTTATATATTTATAGAAGGGAAGTTACTGTAGCATAATTGTTAAGTATTCTGTTTCAATACACCTGCTTAATTTTAATCTAACCTTTAGAATGGGCGGTTAAGAGGATATTTGGGAATGTTTCTATTCTTTCCCCATATAGAAACACTCATGTGCTCATTAAAGAGCAGTTTGACGTGTATTTACAATATCGTCCCTTCTATAAATATGAGATTAAAACTCTTGTAAAAATGTTTTATATCTTAGATTGATATGTTTTCATTTTTTTATTTGATAACATCTTACAGTAACTATCCCTATTATCAATTGTTAAATCCTGTAATATTTCCTTTAATAAATGATTGTGGTCTAATGCATTGATTTCAGACTGTAAATATTATGACGGGCAAGGGTAACCAGGCTTCATAATAAAAGGTTTAAGCCCTCTGGTTGCCCTTGTGTCCCATGGGTCCCTGACAGCAACCTAGCATTATAAGCCAGGGGCCAGGTATCTTACATGCAAAGTTAAAGTGTCCCTGCTTTTCTGTTTTTCATGTTCCCTTTGCCCTAGACTCATGAAACTTGCTGTGTCTAAGTTTTAGGTGGAATATTTGTGTAAGAATGCAATTATTATGTTTCAAGGAGTTCAGGGTCTGGAGCTACAGGTAGTACCTTCATTCTACCCGGTGTGCAGGCACTATTTGCCTATATGCGAGTAGAATTACACCAGGGCTGCCCATTGTCCCCCAGACTCCTGCTTTTCGAAACCCGATATCCCAGTCGTAAATCCAGCACACTCATGAGTCTCCCCAAGTTCTTCATGTATTCAAATATATTTTTGGTGTTTTCATATATTTATTATAAGGCCCTACGTAACTTGCCCGGGCTATCAGTTAAGGTGCCAGCAAGTCTATATAGGGTCTGTAGTTCAAAGGGGTGAGGATGTCCCGAGGTGTGAAAACACTTGGTGAGTGAGGAAAAGGTGAATGGCCAAGTCTGGACTACAAAGGGACACTCTTTTGTCCATGCCAGACCTGGTGGAGCCAGCCCCGCAGGTGGGAATGCAGCCATATAGTCTGATCCCCTGACGTCAGCCGAGGGTCGAGCCCCTCTTTCTATTGGCTGATGGGGAGGGATTCCCCTTCTCAGACTGGCCAGCGGAGTGTATGTAAGGTGCTGACCAAGGGAGCCAGTCCACCCAAGCCAACCAATCTGTGAGTCGATGAAGCTAAGGTGGGCTTTTCAAAGTTGCTCTGTTTGAAATAGCAGAGCAACCGGCTTCGTTTTGAAGTCTGAAAAGTTTGCCTCACACAGACTGTCTTGTCTTTTGCGCCCACGTTCTCAAATTCAAATGGAGTGGTCACGGCTAGGAATTGAAGCAGAAAAGAGGACCAGGAGAACCAGGGGTATATCCAGGTCAGGGTAAGCTCATCCAAGCAGGCGCCCTGCACCTAGGAAAGCCTAGATTTCCCCCCCCAGACCCCCAGTAAGTGTATTTGTAACTGTTTCATATGTATTTCTGCTTGTTATATGTGGATTTACCTCAATAAACACAATTTGTTTTTACTATCTTGTTTTACCAAATGAATGATCCCAGTAATCTATAAAAGGTGTAAAAAGTATCTCCCGTGACAAATATAGGTTCAAAATCAGTCTTTACATACTGTATCATGGAACTTGTTTGTGCTATTGTGCAATTCTATACTAGAGATGGACAATTTTTTGGGGCAGTTTGGGATCCACAGAGGATCAACCGGTTGCTTTGGTCTGAGGATTTCCGTGGATTAATCTGAAAAAGGGCGATTTGCGTTTTGTCGATTTTTGTATTATTATTACCAATAAACTCCACGGGTTCCGCAATCCATGGATGGATTTTTAGAATAGAAGTGGCAGATTAACCAATCTGGGGGCAGATTCTTAAGAATCCACCTCGGATTGCTGAATCTGTGGATTGGATTCTACAAATCCATCCACGCGTTGTATCCAATGGTGGATTTTGATGAATCTGTGGGGAATAAAACTGATCAACCCCGGCTGCGAATTTTATTCCGCCAAATCGATTTTGGGGGTAAAATGTGAGAAAATACGGGAAACGGATTTGGGCAGATTCACCCATCTCTATTCTCTACCAGGTTAAATTTTAATGAGACAAATGCTTTTTATTAGGTCTGATAAATTCTGTTAATTGTTTGACCTATCAGTGTTATTTAAATGCTGCCCTTCTGTGGACTAACACCTACCACTGAAGAAGTCAACTATTTGGAGAAACGCGCTTGGCGTATTGGACCGATGGAGCTTCTGTACTTCAGCTCATGCATGCGAACAGGAAAAAAAGTTAGGTAGTCCGAAGTTCACAGCATCTTCAACAGCCAACGCATGGATATAAAAAACTTTATTGACAACTAGTAACGAACATCAGCACAACCACTCTGACGCGTTTCGTCCAGGCTTGGACTTTTTCAAAGAGTGCTAACAATGCGTAATGACCAACTTTATATAGGGGATGACGAGTGCAAACCACCAATCAGCACAGGGATTGACCTACAACCGCACCTGCAAATAATTTATTAGATGAATGGCTGCAGCACGTCACTCCCTATATCAGTGGGCATATACATGGAGACAAATACACATAAATTATTAGAAAAATCGTTAAAAAGGCAACATGAAACATGTTGGATGAAGTTTAAAATCACACAAAACTGATAATTCAGATACTAGTACCATTATTCATATTTAACCCCATAACTTGGACAGAAGATAGTGGATACAAAAAATACACATTTCTTATAAAGTGGATTAAATATTAGTAAATTCAATCACTAACTCATTAACAATTTATCAGTTACAGAAAATACGGATATTGATTATTACATTACTTAATCATATATTATACACAGGTATCATAGCACTCCACACCTCCCAGATCTAAATGTATTAGGGTGTACACTGTGAACACGCCCCAAATAATAGCCATTACCCCACCAAGAAGTGCTTGAGTTCCCACTCCTGGTTGATGCCAGCCGGATGGAGTGTGTTCAGAGTGTACACCCAGTACATTTCTTGTTTATTAAGTACCCCCTCTCTATTTCCGCCTCTGGCATTACAGGGAATGTGTTCAATAGCAGTATAGGAAAAATTAGCTATTCCTCCTCTAGAACATCTAGAGAAGTGTCTGGGGACCGGGTGAGAGGTATCGTTCTTCTTAATTAACCTAACATGTTCTGCAATGCGAGTCTTAACTGACCTTATCGTTCGTCCTACATACATTTTATTGCAGCCACATCTCAAAAGATATATAGTATAGGCTGTATTGCAATTCAGAAACTCTTTGATAAAATATTTTTTTCAGTTTGGGTCAGATTCAACAAATTTAGTACTATGGACATATTTGCACATGGAGCAATTTCCACATGCATAAAAACCTTTAGGGATTCCTCTAATTTTTTTGAAGTCAGGGTTAGACTGGAAATGACTTGGCGAAAGATGCGACGCTAATGTTTTGGCCTTACGGAATGTAAATTTTGGACCGTTCTTAGTAAATTCTGCAATATCCCCATCAAGTGACAGCGTATACCAATGCTTATGTATGATATCGCATATACGTTTTGATTGGCGACTATAAGTAGTGACAAATAATGGACTCATATCACTGTAATTTGTGGGAAATTGCGCATTACTCTTATAATGTTTCTTTTTCTTCTTCTTCTCTAGAAGTACAGGGCGATCCAAGGACATCGCATATTATATGCTGCCTGGATGTCCTTTCGTTTGTAGACTGTTTGAAATCTTTCAAACAGTACTTTTGACTGTAGATAAAAACTGTCATCATCGGAACATATCCGTCTCAGCCTAATAAATTGGGCTTTTGGATTGCTTTTAATTAGTTATTAAGGATGGCAACTTTTTGCTGACAGCAGTGTGTTCCTAGAATTTGGTTTTCGAAATATATCGGTTTGGATATGCATGTCATGGTCGATGTACAGGAGCAGGTCTAGATAATTGATACAATTAATATTATGTTCATAAGTAAATTTTATATTTACATTATTAGTATTTAATGTATGAATAAATGAAATTAGTGATGATTCATCGCCGTCCCATATCATGATGAGATCGTCAATGAATCTTTTGAAATAAATAATTTGTGAACGATATATATTATTACTGTGATAAATATGTTGTGCTTCCCATAACCCCATAAATAAGTTTGCATATGATGGTGCAAAACTTGTGCCCATTGCTGTGCCTAATAACTGTAAATAAAAACGTGAATCAAACAAAAAATAATTGTGAGTTAATAGAAACTTAATAGATTCTAAAAGAAAAGTGCAAAGTGATGTGGAAAGTTGTGATAATTGTAAAAAATGTGCAAATGCTGATAACCCGTGATCGTGATGTATAATGGAATAAAGAGAGATCACGTCAAGCGTGACCCATCTATATTCTTTTTTCCAGACCAGGTCCTGTACATCCACCATGAGATCCGTAGAGTCCTTAATAAATGACGGCAATGAAAATACCAATGGTTTTAGATAAGAGTCCACATACCGCGATAAACCATCTCCCAAAGATCCAATACCCGCCACTATAGGACGACCCGGAGGATCGACCAATGACTTATGGATCTTTGGGAGATGGTGGAATACCGGAATCACGGGATGTGGATTTCTCAAAAATTCAATTTCTTGTTTGTTTAGTGTACAAAGAATTTACCAAACTCAATTAGTTCGTCATACTGCAACATAAAGTCTGCTGTTGGATCTTTTTTAAGGAGTTTGTAATGATCTTGGTTTCCTAACTGTCTAAGTGCCTCCTGTCTATATTGGATAGTGGATAGAACCACAAGGGCCCCACCTTTATCAGCATTCCTAAACATAATATCATTATTACGCTTCAAAGTGTCAAGTTCTTGGACCTCTGTGTATGTCAGATTGTTGGCATGCATGGATGAGCAAGAAAAGCCTTTTGATAATATTTGCAGGTCTCTTTCTACCAACCTTTCAAATGCCGTAATAATTGGTCCCCTGTTGGCATTTGGACAGAAGATGGATTTCTTTTTAAAACCTGATGAATGGGTACCAAAGCAAGGTTGGGAGAAAGTATTGATTTCTTCACCTTGCTGTTCGAGTAGTGCATCCAAGTCTGACAATACACAGGTTTCATGAAAGGTATCAAGTGAAATATTAGTCATAACATCACTATCATCTTCATTGGTAACAACAATTGGTAAATCAATATCACTGATATCAGAACCAGGCAGATTTGTATTATGAAAATGTCCTCTAGATGAAAAAAACTTTTTTAAGGATAATTTGCGAGTAAACCTTTGAAGATCAATAACCGTCTGGAATAGATGGAAGTCCTGGACTGGGGCAAAACCCAATCCCTTATTAAGTAAAGACAACTGTGCATGGGATAGTTCTACTCCTGAGAGATTAATAACGTTATTTTCACACTCATCTATGAGTATTTTTTCCTTTTCGTTCTCCCGCGTGTTTCCACGTTTTCTCCGCGATCGTCTGGATCGCGGCGTGATCTTGTTCCTGTTGATAAAAAAGAAGAAGAGGAGGGAGCCTGTTCTTGAACTTTTGCTCTGGCCCCATTAGATGTAATGGAGGACCTACTGTCACTCCTTGATCTCCCATGGTTGTCCCGTATGCTTTCAGTAGAACCTTCAAAGGACACAGAGTGAGATCTCAATTCACATTCTGAGTAATCTAACTCAGCACCTGATGTATCAACTTGTCTTCCCTTTAGAATAGATTTATTAGGATTACTTTTGGACCATCCTGTTGGTTGAGATTTAAACCCAGTAGCAGCGTGGGAGCAAGCTGCTTGTGGATTCTCCCTTTGCCAACAGGAACGGCTTTCGTGAGTGCAGACGGGCTCATCACCTCCACGCGGTGTTCAAGGGAGACAGGTGAGGCGCTGGGTGACCGGGCCGTGACTTACTTGGGGGCGCCCCATTGGGAGGTGTCCCTGTGTACTTCTATCTGGTCATACCATTGCCCAACTCCCTGAGTAAGTACCGGAGGCTTTAATTGTTATAATTATCTTATATACACTGGTGTCTGTCTTCAATCAAGTGGATTAGGTGTACTCTCAAGTGCCTGGTTGTAGCCTCGGTATTTAGGGTTTTCCCTATTTTTTCATGCATGCGAACAGCCCGAGGTGGATACCAGCTCATTTGAAGTCAGCTGTACCTTTTGGATTTTTGGCGTCCACCAAGCGGCAGACAGCGTCTGCATTTGTCCTTTTGGATCTTCCGTCCCACAGTCTTTGCCAATTTGAACTGGCTACTAGAAGGAAACGACACAACTACCACATTGTGGGAGCAGTGAGCACGCCTCAGCCTGGCTCAGTAGTGCAGAGGTTCAGCATCATTCATCTTTAAGGTCTGTGTGATTGCGAGGTACAGGAAAGGGGTGGAAATTCACTATCTTCCCTGGCTTTGTACCTTACAAAAAAAGCTGACCCTTACTGGACATTATACCACTAAGTAGAAGTCAAGCCTTATTCGCTGGCATTTGATTGTGACTTTTACCAAGACCCAAATGTAATAATTTGTTGTCACTTCGTTTTATTTTATTTTTTACAAACTACGTGTGTATACAATTTCTCAGCATTCTATTGGTACTGTTATAATAATTTCTCTTTTTTCCTGTTTAATACCCTGGCAACTGTGATCCATGGGCTTGGAACCATTCTGCTGTTATATTTGTTAAATAAGGGTTTGGAAACCCTTGGGACTCCGGCTACAGGAATAACCAGGCTCCATCTGGTCTCAAAATAACTGGACTCTAGATTATTTTCTCTTCCACAAGGTTGTATTCTATAATACCTTTCATGGGATACTTTTTTTCTCTATATGATATCACATATATTATTGTTCCTTTTTCACAAAGTTTTTCCTCTTGACTTATAATATTATATGTAGCCAGGTCCCCTATGGCTCCCAGGGTCCCCGTTCCCCCTTCCCTTCATCCCTGTGCGGGCGGTTGCGGGTGGCGACGGGCTGGCCGGTGGCTCCCTTTACAGGGTGTCACCATGTTTAGGGTACGCGCACATGCACGGAGGCTCGCGTATGCGCAGAAGTTACATGGTGGCCATGTTCAGGTTGGCGCGGGGTAGAGCATGCGCAGTGAGTACCAGAGGACCGACCGTGGCCATTACAGCATGTGTGGAAGGACTGAGGTGGTGCTCCGTAGCGCAGGGCTTCCCCAAAGTCGCGCATACCCAGTTCAGAGTAGCGGCGGCCATTACAATGTCGCACTTGCGCAGTGGAGATCGCGCACATGGCCACAAAAGTAAAGGGCTCCGCAAGAGACTACAACACCCAGCAGCCACTCGGGCTGCTACCCTTGTGGGGCCACAGCAGCCAAAAGGGCTTGAAGATTCCCCTGCAGAGTTAGATACATTTTTGCACGCTCAGGGCTTGTTAGTGAGTTGGAGCTGGGACACAGACAGGGGAGGGTGTAGGTGCAAGGAGCCAGTGGCCCCTGTACTGGGCCAGAGATCCCCTAGGCCCCAGCTAGGCCAAATTCACATACCAGCTTGTGGTTTCTACAGGGACAGGCTCTTATGTAGTGACTCTACCCCATTAGTTGTTAGTAAGTTCAGGGTCACAGCTGCTACGCTGCGCAGCCCTGATATTCGTGTCTGGGATCAGACCGCCACTCAAGATAGAGACTATCTTCATGGTGGGACCATCCGACGGGATTCCACCCCACGCGGAGGTGGACTCATCGCGTGATCAGCGGATCCACTCTGTCTTCCTTTCAGCGCGCCCGGGTGGGGACACACCCGGCAGGTACCTGCATCATACACCAAGTGCACCAACCCTCATCTCAACTTAGTGGGCAGCGCTATCTCACACTTGGGTGGGAAGGGGGACTCTTGGGACTCTTGGGTACAAGATTATGGCCCTGTGAGGCCTAGTGTTACAGGATAACTCTATTGATGTTATTATTGTTATATACTGTTCTGTTCTAAGCTGCATATAGTAAACGGTTTAACCATAATTTGGTGTATGTGGTTACAGTATGTGTCAGGGGTTATTCTACAATCTAGAATCCTGCACAGGTATTGGCGCTGTAAGTACGTTCCAGGATACACCCCAGATTCCCATCAGCGGAGGCTCAGGCCTCCTGTTAGCCTAACAGGTATTGCACCACACGTGGTAATACAGATATATTCCCACGTGTCCCTATCTGCGATTGGGGGGGGGGGACTGTGTTACATATATAATTGATAGTGCCACGCTGTTCATATCTTTTTTCAATATTGCATAAAGTACAGTACTAATCAATATGAGTCTTTGGCCAATATATTGTAAAGTCACATTATCTCTCGCTACCTCAGGTTTCAATCATTAGATTGTTAGTTCTTTGATTAGAGACTAATTGTGCCTACAATTTCAGATCCTTAGGCTGTCCCCTGTGCCGCTGAGTGCGCTGACCGTGCAGTGCTTGACGAGGTTGCTTCTGGCTATTTCAATTTGTATGTCCCCGAACACGCAGAGCGCGCATTCCCGTGCACGGGCACGGACGCTCACCCATGCTTGGCGCTTGCTTAAACAAAAAAATCTGACTTTAAACAATGCTCAGCTTGCCTGCAACACCCCCGCGCTTGCGAAATAGCAAGGACACCCGGTGCTCATGATTGGAGAGTTGGTGAGGTCACCGCTCTTCAAGCATGAGCGCAGACAGCGGCACAGGGGACTTAGACTGTCAGTGCTACAGAAATGTCAGTGTTTTATCATATCAGCTTTTGCTTCTTTGTCATATTGTCACTGGCTAATATCTTAGCATTCCTTTCTCATGTATTATATGTAGCCAGGCTCCCCAGACTCACCCCATTGTTGCATGTGCGGAGAGGGTTGCAGAGATGCAGGGAGCGCTCCGGCGTATCGGAGGCTCCGCAGTGTCGGAGCGCAGTATCAGGGTGCCGCCATGTTGATGCTCGCGCAGGCGCGGCGAGCCGGTGGAGGTGACTAGGGAGCAGAGGTCGTGCATGCGCAGCGACAGGTTGCAAAGCCCGCAAAGGAGAGACGGCTCCTATAGGGTGGAGCGTACGGGACAACGAGTCTCAGAAGGCACCGCGAGACCATGTGATGCCAGGGAACCTATGGGGTGGCGAGAATAGCAGGAGGAAGGTTAAGAGGGTTGCACCGGGAGCGCACGTTGTCAGAACCAGCAGGAGGAGGAAGGAGACGGAGCTCCTGGTGTAAGGAGGGCAACAGCCCTGCACTAGGCCTTATACCCCGGCCCAGTTAGGCCCTGAGTCCCCGTAGAGTAGAGCGGATATAGGGACCCGCCCTAGTCAGGTTACAGTTCCCCTTATGGTGCGCCGGAATATTATAGTACAGAGACAGTTGCAAATCGCATATTGATTAGAGGTCTGGGCTCAGACCTTTGCCGCCGTCGCTGCAGCCGTTCGGGTGGGATCGCCCTGGACGGGAGTTCCTGTGTCCCACAGTCATCGGATCCTTTGCGAAGTTCCTTGGCAGGTCCGGGCACTGGAGTGCTCGACAGGTAACCATCAACAAGTGCACCAACTATATGCTACAGTCATACAGGACATAGTGGCTGCACAGTCACACACATAAGATATCTCACTTGAGGGTGAGGATACATTGAGTGTGGGTCTGGACACGGGGTGGGATCACCCGGTGGAAGTGGGAGTGTCCTGCGAGATGCAGTAGTTAGTGTCTCCTCTAGGGAGGGACACCTGTTGATATATATATATTGCATATGATTATGATAGTAAAGTCCATGGTTATTTTATATGCTGTGTGTGTGGAGTGAGATATATTTGTCCTGCGAGGAACCACTCCCCCTCTGGTGGGAGCCATCGCAGGTGGAGGCGCTGCACCAAGTACAAGGTTACCCATATTCTTACGTGTGCCCGTGGCGGAGGCTCAGGCCCTGCCAGCCTACAGGTTATACAGCATTGGTAGCGGACTGTGTTCACTAGGAAACAGGGCTACATATACAACAGGAAAAGCTGCTAGCCAATGCCAAACCTTTTTATGTTATATGTCCTGCTTATAATGCCATTATTACTGCCTTGGCATGGAATAAACTGTGTCTGATTTACAAACTTGTATTTAAAAAAAAAAAAAAAAAAATCAATCATATTTATTATGTGCTTCTAAATGGAAAAAAATATGATAATTTGTTGGACTATTCTTAGCCCTTATGAGAATGTTATACACTTTATTTACTTCATTGCGGTGTGCTGTCTCTTTGTTACCTGGATTTCCCTGGTTACCCTGTACATGTTTCTATATGGGACGAGCATCTGCCTTCATTTGAGAAACCGTGAGTGCAAACTATTTTTTCATTGATATATATACTGTATATATATATATATGTCTTAGAAATGAAGAAACACTATTGACAAGAAACAAACCGTATAGTTGCTGCAGCTAAATCTTTATTAATCAGAAAGTCTGTATGAATTATTCATGAAACATACAGAACAGAAATCGCACTAGAGCAAAGGTTAAGGAAAGGTTACTTCATACATGCATCATATCACTAAATATGACACAGGTCCAACTTGTGTTAGCATCTAATTGATAAGCAGTTACAGGGTAAAGACAATTTACGTAACTCGCTGGACCTCAGAACACACACATTGTACATGTTACAATTTTTTAGTTCCCAGTAAAACTAGAAACCCAGCAGCACATCCACCTGTGGTGATACAGTCTTTGATGGAGTAGTTGTGTGTTCTGCCATCTGCAAGTTGGTTATTGTGGATCAGATTTTTGGTAAAGCCGTAGTGCACTCCAGAATGTTACATTTCAATTGCTTAGTTCCTGGCAATACATAAAATGCACTCTCACACCCTCCTGTGGTGACACAGCCTTTTAAAGCCATGTTTTGTACTGAGCCATCTGCAAGAGAAATGATAGCACATACGTTGTGTTAGCCGCATTACACTCACAACTCACACACAGCACTGGGATTTAAAATTAATATGAAGGTACAGACCATGCAAACAGTAACATTGCTGCTCAGCACTGTCTCTATATTACCAATTACTTTCTGTATTACAGTATATGGAAGTGCTATTTACCTGTACATTGTTACGTGATAGTAACCTCCTCACTACCCTAAGTATACGCTCCCTTCCATGTTATATCTGCACAGAAATGTGGGGCCCAGGTCAGCGAAACGAAGAAGAAAAAGAAGTCTCAATTATCAACGTCCAGAGTGAATGAATGTTATGGCATTATTGCTGCACTATTATTTATACTTTAAATAATTGACCACATTATAGTCAGTTATTATACAAATCATATATATATAATTACTGCTCCTGCCTTTTCCTTGTTATCTTTACTATATTATGTACTTCTCTATCTTCTTTCTTTGTCCCTGATCTCTTATCTTTGACCTGTTTGACAATCTAAGACCCCCCTAAATTCCCCCCCTAATTTCCATGGTTTTCCTTTTCCCACCACTCCCTCAATCTCTCCAAGGAGTCTCTCTACATACCTCCCCAAACACTCTCGTACTCTCTCTCTCTCTATTGCTCTCCCCATGCTCTCTCTCTATACCACTCCGCAAAGTTCTCTCTCTATAGCTCTCTCCAGGTACTCTCTCTATTGCTCACTCCAGGTACTCTATATAGCTCTCCCCATGCACTCACTCTATACTGTAGCTCTACTTGTGCAGTCTCTCTATAGACCTTTTAGCAAATATTAATGAAATAAAGGGAAGATATAGAGTAGATTGTTTTTAGGACAGTGATAATCCTTTCATATACATTTATAGCTTTCGAGGAGTTGGTTATAATGCTTTTATTTTCTTGCAATATACAGTATTATTTAGTATATATTGCCTTTAACTTATAGAGCATTGCCTTTATAATACAACGTTTATCTATTGGATTATTTTATGAGTAAAAATGGCACTAGTAAGTATATATATATATATATATATATATATATATATATATATCGAAGGTGCATTTAGGACTCATTACGGAACAGCAGAGAACCGACGGAGCTGTATCCACGTGTGTGGGAACAACGGAGTCCCCACAGAGTCTAACACAGAACATCTGAAAGCGGCGGGGCTTTCTAAGTGGCGACTCTGATCGGGACACTCTCCAGCCTGCACCAAAAAGACATCTGTGAGCGGTTGGTGAGCGGTTGGCGTTGCATAACCGTGGATTGGAGTAAACAGCACCCCAGCCCTGGAAGCAGCAGACACTGTGCAGTTTTGTCCGATATGCCTGAATTTTCTACTGTGTTGTAAGAAGAACCAGTACTTGCGTGGTGTTATCATAATATACGTACATCACCATATTGGCTCTTTTTTTCTTATTTTAGTTGGTCTGATCCCCTATCCTGGTGATCTGGACATTTGCTCATAATTACATTCGGTGTTTATTAAGTTATGCACAATATATTGGTTTGCCCTTTTTTATTTCTTGTATTGTTATACCATTATTTTTTATATTAGTGCAGTATTTATTTAGCACCACCTTGAGAAAGGTGGCAGGGGGGGGGGGGGGGGGGAGCGAAACGTCGTTTTTTGTGTCTATTTTCAATACAAAGAACTTGTGATCAACTTACCTGTGTGCTGTCCCTTGATGTCGTGCTTCAACCGGTATCATATATTGCACATTTTTTACAATTATCACAACTTTCCACATCACTTTGCACTTTTCTTTTAGAATCTATTAAGTTCCTATTAACTCACAATTATTTTTTGTTTGATTCACGTTTTTATTTACAGTTATTAGGCACAGCAATGGGCACAAGTTTTGCACCATCATATGCAAACTTATTTATGGGGTTATGGGAAGCACAACATATTTATCACAGTAATAATATATATCGTTCGCAAATTATTTATTTCAAAAGATTCATCGACGATCTCATCATGATATGGGACGGCGATGAATCATCACTCCTTTCATTTATTCATACATTAAATACTAATAATGTAAATATAAAATTTACTTATGAACATAATATTAATTGTATCAATTATCTAGACCTGCTCCTGTACATCGACCATGACATGCATATCCAAACCGATATATTTCGAAAACCAAATTCTAGGAACACACTGCTGTCAGCAAAAAGTTGCCATCCCCAATCACTAATTAAAAGCATTCCAAAAGCCCAATTTATTAGGCTGAGACGGATATGTTCCGATGATGACAGTTTTTATCTACAGTCAAAAATATTGTTTGAAAGATTTCAAGCCAGGGGCTATAAACGGAAGGACATCCAGGCAGCATTTGAATATGCGATGTCCTTGGATCGCCCTGTACTTCTAGAGAAGAAGAAGAAAAATAAACATTATAAGAGTAATGCGTAATTTCCCACAAATTACAGTGATATGAGTCCATTATTTGTCACTACTTATAGTCGCCAATCAAAACGTATATGCGATATCATACAAAAGCATTGGCATACGCTGTCACTTGATGGGGATATTGCTGAATTTACTAAGAATGGTCCAAAATTTACATTCCGTAAGGCCAAAACATTAGCGTCGCATCTCTCGCCAAGTCATTTCCAGTCTAACCCTGACTTCAAAAAAATTGGAGGAATCCCTAAAGGTTTTTATGCATGTGGAAATTGCTCCATGTGTAAATATGTCCATAGCACTAAATTTGTTGAATCTGACCCGAACGGAAAAAAATATTTTATCAAAGAGTTTCTGAATTGCAATACAGCCTATACTACTGCACCGACACACTTTATTCGAGCAAATACCCAGTATGTACCTGGCAGATACCTGGAATGCGCTGCTCCTCACCTCTGACAAGCCCCGTTGCGTTTGCCTTCCCAGCCTGGGTTCATGCCTGGCTGACGGGCGGCTGATCTGTTAAATGATAATGATTAGGATTTAATAGGCTGCAATGCTTCGCGTGTCTACCAGATGGCATAAATTCATGAATTGTAATGCAGTATATATATATATACTGTGCAGTATTGCAGCCAGCAGGAATAAAATGCTTCAATCCCTGCCTGGAAAATAACCCAATGCACTCGGGCAGAAAACAGTCACAAACCTCAATACACCCGGGTATACCCGAATTCGTGGGACTAGCCGAGCTCGAATAAAGTGTGTCGCCAGTGTATATATCTTTTGAGATGTGGCTGCAATAAAATGTATGTAGGACGAATGATAAGGTCAGTTAAGACTCGCATTGCAGAACATGTTAGGTTAATTAAGAAGAACGATACCTCTCACCCAGTTCCCAGACACTTCTCTAGATGCCCTAGAGGAGGAATAGCTCATTTTTCCTATACTGCTATTGAACACATTCCCTGTAATGCCAGAGGCGGAAATAGAGAGGGGGTACTTAATAAACAAGAAATGTACTTGGTGTACACTCTGAACACACTCCATCTGGCCGGCACCAACCAGGAGTGGGAACTCAAGCACTTCTTGGTGGGGTAATGGCCATTATTTGGGGCGTGTTCACGGTGTATACCCCACTACGCTCTGGGAGGTGTGTAGTGCTATGATACCTGCTTATAATAAATGATTTAGTAATGTAATAATTAATATCCGTATTTTGTATAATTGAGAAATTGCTCATGAGTTAGTGATTGTATTTCTACTAATATTTAATGCACTGTATGATAAATGTGTATTTTTTGTATCCACTATCTTCTGTCCAAATCATGGGCTTAAATAATAATAATAATGGTACTAGTATCTGAATTATCAGTTTTGTGTGATTTTAAACTTTATCCAACATGTTTTATGTTGCCTTTTTAACAATTTTTCTTATAATATATATGTATTTGTCACCATGTATATGCCCAATGATATAGGGAGTGACGTGCCGTAGGCATACATCTAATAAATTACTTGCAGGTGCGGTTGTAGGTCAATCCCTGTGCTGATTGGTGGTTTGCACTCGTCATCCCCTATATCAAGTTGGTCATTACGCATTGCTAGCACTCTTTGAAAAAGTCCAAGCCTGGACGAAACGCGTCAGAGTGGTTGTGCTGATGTTTGTTACTAGTTGTCAATAAAGTTTTTTTATATCCATGCGTTGGCTGTTGAAGATGCTGTGAACCTCGGACTACCAAACTTTTTTCATTATTAAGAGACTGCTTATATCTGCTTATTTCATGCTATGTGTTTGGTGCTGGGAGAAATGCTTAACTAACGGAGATGTGAATTAATTGCATAGGATTTCACTAGAAATACTCCCAAGTGAATAGAAGCTTTGTTCCCCCCCCCCCCTGTGTTTGGATGATTTCCTGATGAAAAGGAAAAGGCACAATAAAGCCTTATTATAATTTCACCTTATAAAAGCCTCCAATTGTGTACCTCTGTGAACGTCCGTCTACACACACGCTCTCATACACACGCTCTCATACACACACACTCTCATCCACACACACTCTCATACACACACACTCTCATACACACACACACACACACTCTCTCATACACACACTCATACATACACACGCTCTCATACACACGCTCTCATACACACGCTCTCATACACACACACTCTCATACACACACACTCTCATACACACACACTCTCACACAAACACACTCTCTCATACAAACACACTCTCTCATACACTCACACCTCTCAAACACACACCTCTCTCATACACAAATACCTCTCTTCTCTCTCTCTCTCTCTCTCTCTCTCTCTCTCTCTCTCTCTCTCTCTCTCTCTCTCTCTCTCTCTCTCTCTCTCTCTTTTTCTCATACACACACACACACACACACACACACATACAAACACACTCTCTCCCATACACACACACACACATACACACACACACACACACACACTACACACACGGGGGGTGAGGATGAGAGGAAAGGCCGCTCCACCACTGAAGGACAGAAGGGGACAGAGGGGGGGACGGAACACCCCCGCTACCACCTCCCGCCTGGCGGGCAGCGGTAGTGCCGGGGATTGAGAGGAGTACCTCCACTACCACCTCCGGCCTCGCGGGGATGAGCATCGGGGACGAGCGACGGGAAGGAACAGCCCCGCTACCACCTCCCGGCCGGCTGGCAGCGGGAGCGCCGGGGATGGAGGAGCACCCCGCTATCACCTCCCACCTCGCGGGGATGGAAAAGAGCACCGGGGATGGGGAGGAGCGACGGGGAGGAGCATACCCGCTACCACCTCCCACCCTGCGAGCAGCGGGAGCGCCGGGGACGGAGGGGAGCACCTCCACTACCACCTCGCAGGGACGAGCACCGGGGACGAGCATCCCCGCTACCACCTCCCACCCGGCGAGCAGCGGGAGAGCCAGGGATGGAGGAGCATCCCGCTATCGCCTCTCGGGGACGGGAAAGAGTGACAGGGAGGAGCACCAGGGATGGGGAGGAGCACCAGGGATGGGGAGGAGCAGCCCCGCTACCACCTCCCGCCCGGCGGACAGCGGGAGAGCCGGGGATGGAGGAGCACCCCACTATCACCTCCCGCCTCGCGGCGACAGGTAAGAGCACCCCTGCTACCATCTCGCGGGGACCGCGGGATGCAAAACAGTACTAACCAGTTGAAGCTGAAAGGAAGGCTGATTCACCTGCATGGCCTTATATAGAGCCTGGCTGAAAAAAATCTTGGCAGCCCGTGAAGCCAATCAGGTTGCTGGATTTTTAAAATAAATAAATAAATCACAGAACCGCGTGCGCTAAGCGGCCATTAGGCGGGGTCACCACGGGGGCAAATCTGGTCTCCCCTGGCGACCGGTCGGCCGGATTTGTCGAACACTGCATATGAGTATATAGCAAAAGGACATGAAGGCAGGGTGACCATTTGTCCCGGTTTTGCTGCAACAGTCCCGTTTTTTTCTCTCCTGTCCCGGGTGCCCGTCTTTCCCGGAAATGTCCCGTTTTTTGT